>QZLH01000168.1:20219-34937 GCA_003833135.1 Oehlia diaphana | reverse complement strand
TCCACCCCCACGTGATTTTGTGAAATTCATCACCGGCATCACGCCCCACCGCGTTTTCACTGTTTATATTTATCTGAGGGACTTAGTTTTTTTTTTCCTCACAAAATTATTTTTTTCACATCCCTTTAAATGTCACCGGTCACGTGGGGGTGGAATTTTAATTATAAAAGTGTCGGTGATACTGGGGTAAATAGTAATGCCCATGGGCCGCCCACCAAAGGATATAACCTATGCACTTGTGATGTAAATAATAAGGTTATATCCTTTGATGATCACCCGAGTGGGGTGTGTTTCAAAATAAAGTGGAAAAAGTTTTCCGATAATGCTGAATAATTCACATGACACATTATTAAATGTTTAATTTACTTAAATGATTGTGAAATATTGTTGTTTCAAAATATTATTTGATTACATAGGACATAACGAAATTTAATTGTTCATAGTGTATTTTATAAACTGTTCGTTGTGTATTAATTTAAACAGCTAGTGCTCATGAAACAAAGAAATAGATGTTTGAAATATAAATTTTAATAGAGAATCACGTTAAAGAAATTTTTAAAGCAGAAACTTATAATTTTAATAAAAGTATAAATAATCGCTATTTCATCTAAATAAACATAATCTATTGTTATAATATTTTATGAGAAAGTAGTTTAGTAATACAAGTACATACAATATTAATACATGATAGAAAGACGACTAGCTGCGTTATTAGGTCATCTGTTAATGTTAATAAATAATTACAACAGAAATGGGATAATTCGAGTATAAAAAAAATTGATAATTAAAGGTTACTACAGCCTTTTACTTGTATGTCAATAAATAAAATAAATTGAACGATAAAATATGCATTATAAAGGTTGCATCTTATATGGTTTATTAAATTTAGGTTCATGCGATGTAGGTTCCATTGTGGGTAACAAAGTGGAATAATTTTGATATTGTTCAGAGGTTTGGAAAGGTGCATGTTACGGTATGACAGTATATATTTCTGATTTGCGTACCAATAATTTTTAATTTGATTTTGAGAATAATGCTTATCAAATTGTCTTTCCAAATCACGAATCACATGCCTCCAATTAATGGCTTTTGATATTCGATGTTTTTGTGCTAGTTCAGTAATATAATTTTTTTCACGATCTCCTAAGGGTCCGTGATATACTAATCAAAAACGTGTTAAAATTAGTAATCCTTACTTTTCTTTGAAAATATAAAAAGATAAAACATATTTGTATTTTACATTTTGGATTAAGAATATTATTCCAACTAAATTTGAACAGAAAGTGTTAGAAATTATTTTTTAAAGTAAATGCATATTAGTTCAAGCAGTTGTTCAAACTAAGCTTACTAATTAGAAATTTGATTTTTTGTGTATTTTGGCATTAAGCTGCTAATCAATGCGAAAGGGTCTCGATGATGACCAAATTCTTTCATATATTGTCTGATAAGGTTTTTATCCTACGAAATAAAAAAACAAAATATTTTATGTTATATATTAATAAATTATTGTTTATTATTAAATATATTCGTTAAACGTACCTCATTGTTAAATAATGCCATAATATCCAGTTATAACTTTTTTTATAAATAATTTGGTTAACAACAATAATTATTCTATCTTATAAAATAAAGATGTGTCAGAGTTTTGAATTATTAATTTTTTTTTTTAAAAAAAAATATAATATTTACTTTAAAGGATGTCGGGTTATTTAACAAATTACTAAATTATATATAATCTTTAGTAGGTTCCACAGTTTCACCCCCTGTCCAATCTTTTATATAAGTACTGCGTATTGTGCATTGTGGTCAACGATTTATTATTTTAAAGGTTACAAAGTGGTACAGATAAATTGAGCGTGGCACAAATAGTAGTGAAACATAAATACTCAATGTACATGCATTTATTTACGCTTTATTAAGCATTTTGAAATTAATAATAAGATCTAATGATAGTGCATCGATTCATGTTCGGATGAACCAAGAAAATCTGGATAATTCTCTTACGAAAATGTTAAAAAAAAATTAAAAAATGTTGATAAAAAAAGCTATAAATACTATAATGAGAAATTTTGATAAACATCTTTTGTATTTGTTAAAATTTTATATACTTTATGTATACTTCAGATATAATTACTTTGGCTCGATTTATAAATAATAATTTGCACTGATTGGTGGTAATTCTGGCCAGAATTTTTCAAGATTGTAGCATTATAAATTTGGACAGATTTATTGCCGATCAGTAATTTTAATTATATCTGAAACCTATAATCTCGGTAATTTGTTTTTAATTTATCTGACATAACAGTTTTATAATTTAAAAGAGTGTTTAGTTGCATGATTAGGTTATATAAATTTATTTACAAACAAAAAAGAACAAGAATACATTTACTACGTAATAAATTACAGCAGTGTCAGACAGAGTGGTGTAAGTGCACTTAAAAATTTATTAATGTGTTTAATAATTTAGGTTAAACTAATAATGTAGAACAACTGTCAAATTAATATTCCAATAAATAAGAGTAAGACTTTAATGAATTTTAATTTAAACAAATAAGTATGATATACTTGTGTTATTATCAGTTGTCATTTTCTAAAATTCTTTATAATTTATGATTGCTTCTAGATATATTTCTTAGTAAAATTAAACATGTAAAAGAAAAAAATATTTTTTTATTGTTTAATCATCTATTTGGGCAAAATTTAAAGTTACATTTTATTTAATTATTCAAATAATTGTTATTATATTGGATGAGAAGATCCAAATCATAAACTTGTGATTTGTGGCTATGTTTATGGTGTATATAGTGTATATAGTGTATATGGTGGCTATGTTGGCTATGGTGGCTTCACCAATATAGTAATTTTTGGCTTTGAATTTTTATGATGTTTGGCATTTTAATTGGAGCAATTAAAAATTTTATGAATGAGGCTTTTATGGCTTTTTATTTTCTAAAAATTATATAAATAAATTTCAAATTTGTTAATCCAATTATTATTCACCCTCTTTACTTTTCTCATATTTATTTCTTTCCTTTTTTTTAATATATATATCCATAATTAAGATTTCATGATTCTATAATAGTAATATTAGAATAAATCCACTTATGAATGTTTCATTTTTTAATGAAAATTTCCAAAATATGCCCTCTAAAGAAATTCACTATATGTGAATTTTTAATAGATTAATTTGCTCAAAAGTAATCAAAATTCAATATTTACCATCAACAATATAATTGGTGTATAAAATGGTCTGAAATATTGTTAGTTTAAATTGCAAGTCATGCATCCCCTAATGGGAAATGTTTAATCTGAATTCGGCAGCCTCACTGAACCTCCATTACTATTACACGTATGGATTTCCAAGCTGCAGCTGCGCCAATGCATTTCCTGATTTCATTTCCAAATTCAAAACCAACCACGAGATGATTGATGTGGTCTTTCTTGAAATACTCAAATATCAAAAATTACATTTATGTAGATGCTTGTTAGATCATCATTTGTTTTCATAGATGATTTCATATGCTATGAAAATTTTTTATAACTAGATAAGTGTATAGGGATATAATCTTTAAAGAAAAACAAAATGTTTAATTTCATCACTAACCTTTCCTGAATTTGCTGGTTAATAATTCAATGGACTCCAATTATCATATCATTGCTTATATTTATATCTTCTAATTATTGATTGCTTGAAATATTGCAAGAAAGATTTATAAGAAAACTGCCTTTTTTTGTTGATGTAGCAAATGCTGTAAATAGAAAATAATATAGTCCAAATGTCATTAATCATTATACTTTTGGCCTTTTCACTAATTATTTTATTTTTATCCACTAAAAAGGGCAAACCTATGTACTGTTCATCAGAATGTTCAGAAAAAACAATCTTACTAATATCAGTTATATACCAATAAATAACAAACAGGCATGCTACATCCAAAAAAAACCAAAAAAACAAAGCTCACTTCCAAGTATTAAAAGTAGCAACAAAATCTAATATAAATCAACTTGAAAGTGGGTATAATACACACAAACATGGATGGAATTAATTTCTTTATGATAATCAATTATAAACTGTAAAGAACCAGATCTTGAAAGCTAGTACTTCAAGGATAACTACTATTAGTAAATAATTATGAGTACAAGTGAACAATATTCTGGATATGATATAGGATTCAATATTATAGTTAATCCAAAATGCACAATTCAACTGGTTGCAAATATAGAATAAGTGACCCTTAGAGATCTTAAAGAAACTATATTTTCTTTATATGATTTATAAACTTAAAAATTATTGATAAGCAACTGATAATGGAGCAAATATGAATGCTCCTAATTATTGATTTTAGAATATTTAAAGTTTACAAAAGTACATAAAAAGAAATTCAAAATACAAAAGTATTACTTAAAATTTTTTATTATTATTATTTCCAAGCTCTTTATCATTATTAAGAAGATTATAAAGATTTATGAAAAGATTAAAGTTTATTTTTTTAGAAAAAAAAATTGCACATTAAACTTCATTGTATATGATCCTTCCATTCAAGAAGTGTTTCTCATGATCAATTAGCACATTGCTTTCAAAATCATATTGATCACTGACAAAATGGTTAAGAAACTTAATCCTTGGTGAATAAAAACCTTTGTTCTTAAGGACATGAAGTCTTGATGAGAGTAAAAAAATTTTAATATTGAAAGATTTTAAAACTATAATCTCTCCCACATTTGTGAATAATGTGTTAAAAATAATATCAATAGAATCATACCAACAAATTAATACCAAGACAGTTAGTTGATTTTAAATTGTCAAGAAAATATTGTAGATATTTATTACATTGTTTATATATGGTATTTTATATAGTTTATTAAAACACCCATTAAATAGAAATATCTGAACTATTCTTCTTCCTCTTATAGTTCAATTAATACTGAAGAATATTACAATTCTTGATAAATTCATGGTAACAACTGAATTTTATATAGACTTTCCAAAAGGTTTTAATATTTATTTATTATAGTCAGCATTGATCTAGGAAATTCTTTTTCCAGTGTTGGCATTTGGTATAAGGATAATGTATACAAAAGAAAATAAAATTAATCTTAAAAAACATATTGTTTGGACAATATGCAGAATGGATTGACAAGCATTGGAGAATGTGTATGCCAAAAACTTTAAAATTAATAAAAGTGATCACCAAACAACCAATTACCAGAGATGCACGATATGCAACAGAATTTATAACTGTATCATAGGTTTTACATTAGTAATCCTTAGTTCTATTACTAGTCCATAAATACAGCAGAATACATTTTCATTCCATGCTGCACATCAATTTTATTGTAATATATTAAAAATAACATAATGGACAAATAATGCCAAGATAGTTGATTTTGGATTGTCAAGGAAACTGTAAATATTTATTACATTGTTAAGATAATAAGATGTAGTATTTTTTTAAAGTAATCATAATGCGTCCATGGAACTTAAGGATTCTTTTGGACCCACAACTAGTTCAAATTGTAAGAGCTATTCTTAGTAAAGATCTTATTTCAACAATGCTAGATCTACCTTTAGATAATATTTCTTAAAACTAAAAAATTAAAGATACATATTATTTAACTTTTGTTAATAAACAGAATTATGCTTAAGGGTTAAACTTAAGTATAGCTGGTATTACAGGATTTCAAATATATAAATATCTTACTTATTGTGTTAGTATAACTTATTTAATTATTCTTTTTTATTAGAGACATCATGGTGATCATGCAATACTAAATAAGATTATGAATTCATGATATTTTTAATTTAAGAGTATATTTAGCAATTATATTCTATATATTACGTCTAATATAAGATAAGAATTTTACACATCTTTAATGCTATGCAAGGTTTAATATTAAAGGCAGTCATAATTTTTTTTAGTTCTGAGAGAAATAATATGAATTAATAATGGTAAAGCATGTTATTCTTTATAATAAGTCTGAAAGTAAAGCTCAAATGACTAAAAGAATTAATTTATAAGAATCAAGAAATTGGTCATTATCAAGAGATAGCTAAGCAAAGCAAAAGTAAAAGTTATTGGCGTAATTGATAGAAATAAAAGACATTAACAGAGAAAAAGTTCAATTAATAATTGATTTAACTACCTACTAAAAGTATGAATTTTAAAACACTTTATGAACAATATGTTATAGTGACTGATAACATATACTTTATATTTGTTTAGAGAGAAATAAAGATTATACTAAGGAAGTTTATGCAGAAGCAAAAAAAGTTCTTTTTGAGAAATGTAACATTATTTTAAATGATAAGCATATTACTGAATCTTTCAAAAGTACTCTAGCTTAAGTTTATAAAGGATCACAAATGAGCATTAAAAAAAAAGAATAAAGAGACTTGAAAATTAAGTTGAAACAATATTATAAGGATATAATGGCTTATATTTGTTTTAAAGATTTTAAGGTTAAAACATTAACAAAAGATTATCCAATTATTACTTTGATATAGCAAATTATGAGATTAACAAAAAATTTAAAAATCATAATTGTTCATATTTTCAAGTAGAAAGTGAAAGATACAGATTCTAATTATTTCAGAGTAAGGGCATATTTTAGTAAGATAATGAATTTATACATAGTTTATAAGTTAGAGGTATTAAATAATTTATACAAATTTATGAATATTACACAAAATTTAAAATTTACTTAAAGTACTGATATTAAATAGTATATCATGTGAACTTGCTAATATATTTAATTCAAAGGAAGAACTTTGAAGTAGAAAAATTTTTTTCACATTATTTAATTGAATTAAGGTGATTGTATTTACTGTTTTTAAACAAAGGTGTTCTATCAACTCATTTCCCATTATTCTATAGCACTTGTTAATATAGAATAAATTCTTTCAAAGCTTTAAACCCTATATCCTAATATGCATTATTATTGCTTGACATCTTAGTTCAATGGAATATATGTTTTTATTACTTTGTGAATACCTACCACTAGATCATGTGCAATAAAACCAATATCAACAATAACATATGATGATAATCCATATTGGAAAGATGAAATTGAAAAATACTTTGCATGTCCATATACTGAGGAATTTAATAATATAACTTATACTGATTATTTTATAATTATACCTTATCAACCAAAAAACCATTAAACAATGTAATATATAAAGATGATTTTAATTATTATGTTATTATAAAATCATCTCGTTAGAGACATCTTAAAATTCAAAATGGAGAATCATTCTTTTACCAACAATTTATTACTTTAAACTCCCTGCAGGTCTAAAAGTGAACTGCTTAGTAATAATACATCTTATAAAGAAAAATACTTAAGTTTACATCCAGACTTTCAAAATTCAATTCAAAATTCAATAAATATAATAGTAAATGAAAATAGACATTTATTACAAAATCAATTTAATACAATTATATCAAATACATTAGAAAATCTTGCAAATATATAATATTACTCCTCAAATAGCTAATATTCTTACCAAACAATTAGATATCTTAAAGTTAACCCCTCCAGTTTTTCTATATGATCTATACGTATCCTGGGAGTATATTTCAATGTTGAACATGATGGAAATTATTTAATATTCAAATTAAGACTGTAATAGACCATTTAGTTAATCTTAGTTATAAGAAAAAGATTACTGATAAACATATTTTATATATATTTAATAGAATCATCATTCCAAGAGTTGAATACTGGTCACAAGTTATGGTTTTATGGAAATCTTAAACAGAAGCTTTAATTATTCCTTTTAGAAGAATATTTAAAAACAAATTAAAATTTGCTTGTTCTGCACCTAATGCTATTTTGGATAATCCTTATATATATGGTTATCGTGATTTTATGAAAATCAACTTCAAGCCAAGATTACAGACTTTTGTTTTCAACTTAATGACAATGGTTTATTAGGAAAAATTACTGAAATTCGTTTAAAATCCTTACAGAATCAATTATGGAGTTCTCCTTATAATCATATTCCACATACATGAAAAAATAATTATATTCTTAATATGCTTTTATTATGTAATAATAATAATATTACTTTTGAAACTTTAGATAAAAATACATTCTCTTCAATTCAAGAAGGAACAATTCCTATAGAAGATATTGTAAATAATACATATTATTTAAGACATAGGTATAGACTTAGAGAAAAATAAACACTTTATTAAAAATATTAAATGACAATTTTTTTAGCTTATACTGTTATTTTTTTTTAATACAGGCCATTTTATTAAAAAAATTATTTGGTTTAGAATGTTAGTATATTTCTTTTCATTATCTTTCTTAAAGCAACTTCCTAAATCTGAAATTTAGTATTTTAGATAACAAAATCTTGAAAAAATATGAGTTAAGAGAAGATTATAGTCAATTTTTTTTAAGAATATTACCATACTAATATTACTTTTACATTTTTTCTTAGGAACTCAGAATTCAAGACTGGAATTCCAATACTTTAATAGAACACCATAATCTGTTAACTTATAAAGTTGAAAAATTATTCATAAGGTACTTTAAAATATCATATGTTAATTCTGCTGGTAATTCTCCTAAGAATATTTTTTTAATACTGTCATGTGATCATTATGTGCCACTCCGGAATTGATCGATCTTGCAAATGTTTAACATGATTAACATGTCGAACATAGTTAATATGCCGAACATGATTAACATGTCGAACCTAATTAACATGTTGGACATGATCAACATATTGAACATGTTAGTCATAATAGATATATTAAACATGTTGAATTTATTATTATATGTATAATTTATTATAAATATAGGTCAAGTTTCTTGTAATAAAAAAAAAGGGAAAAAATAAAGTTTTATTTTTAAGTTATAAAGTAATAGTTTTTATCAAGTGAAATCCTTTATTCATGTTTGGAAGTATATGCCGACATATAGCACTATACAACATGTCTGATCAGATAATTTTAATATATTGTCTAATTATACACTAATAAACCTTCTGCTACCTAACTATATAAATTGCTTAATAAATTTAAGCGTAAAGAACTGATACAACAAATTGGTGCCTTCTGCCAGAATTTTCCAATCCCTCACCTCTATTTTCCCTTTTATATTCCAAAATCATTTTGACTGTAATAATATACATGACGCTATACATAGACAGTTAAGACTAAATAATATAGCCATTTATCATCATGATTCTTTATGTAATACTTGTTACCCGTCTGAAATTCCTTTAACACCCACTTTTCAACATTTTTTGGATTAGATTTCCTCCAACTATCCAGTTGTAAAATATACCCAATACACTCAACAATACTTTGAAGAGGTTGCCTATTCAAATACAAATGCGGATATTGACAATGCCATACATAACCTATTGTTCAGTATCCGATATACTGATATAAAACCAATAGACTATACCCTTTTGTGTCAGGACCTTATCAACGCCTATAATTTAACCAGCGGATTTCAACAAGATCCTAACGAAGTTCTTTATCAAGTCAGTGAGACTATCACCTCACCAGAACCTGAAGTTTTAAGTGATACCACATCAGAAAACTCTGAGGAAAATATTCCCCATTTGCATATTCCTCTACCACCTATATACAACACACCAAACAATCCAGCTCCAGTAATCTTACTAGCAATTAATATGGCTCAACCTAATCAACAGGATTTCTAGCAACTACGAGCCGTCATAGCCGCCTTGACCCAAGCATTGCCAAATACCAACAATGCTTTGGCTGGAAATATCCAGGCCATTACCAACCCGCCTAGACAAGAAGGAAAGGTGGCCGAGTTGCCATACTTCTATGGTGGCAACTAGGATCCAGTTGCATGGTTAGAGGATTTCACTAGATCCTGCAATGCAAATGGTATTACAAATGTACGAAAATTAGAAGTCGTACCAGCATACCTAAAGGAAGCTGCCTCTACTTGGTGGAATTCCAATCAAGCATTACCAAATAATAATCCAAATAAGATTGTTGCGTGGACTGGCAACAATAACAACACTGATTTTATAGTGAATTTCCCTGCCGCCTTCAGAACGCAAACCTTGATCAAAATCTGGACCACAGAATTGGAACAAAGAAGACAGCAGCCCGGCGAAGACGTAAACACATATGTCGCTGCTCTACAAGAATTGTATAGAAGGGTGGAAACTAATGCCTTCGCATATCCAGAAGCTATTAAAGCTCACAAATTTGTAAACGAGTTGTTGCCTGACTTGTACGTCACCGTAAAACTACATAACGATCAAACCTGGAATGCCGCAGTAGACAGAGTGAAGGTCTATGAGTTAACCCATCAAGACCAACATGCGGTAAACACCTATCTTAATAAATTCGCTCCTGCAGGCACTAATACTCAAACGGAAGACCTATACAAAGCCATACAGGATTTGACTAAACAGGTACAACAGTTGAGTACCAGAAGTAAGGGATACAGGGGAAACAATTATCAAAATCTGCAGCAAGTGACACCACAGTCGCAATAATCGTTAAATAGAAGGATTGTTTGTTACTCTTGTGGACAGCCTGGGCACATAGTAAGGAATTGCCCTGACCGGAATAATAATATGACATCAGTCGCAAATAAGGGTGAAGGAAGATCTAATCCTCAACCAACTAGTGTGGGCAATCCCAATAATAATCAACTCGCCCAAATACAACAGTTGCTAGCCCAATTAATCCCACAAGAAACTGATAAGGATTAATCTTTAAACTAGAAGGCATACCTCATGAGGGTGAGAGTACAAGCCAACATACAATTCCCTTGAATCTCAAATTATTAGAAACTTATCCCACCACTAAAACTACGAGGAGCAAGACCAGGTTAAATCCTTTGGAAGGAATGGCAAAGGATAAAATGATAGAAGAGGATAAAGCTCAAATACAGGCTACACAGTTTTATCCAAAGAAAAAACAACCTATAAAGACTGCAAAACCTAGAAGGATGGTATTACAAAAAAATACCAAAAAGAAACCCACCACTATCACTCCGATCAACAAGATGGTCAAACCCTATACCCCACAACAATTTTTCGACCAAGTAGCTAACATCATGAATGGTCAGTTGTTGGCGATGAACCCCAAGTTCAGTCTAACGATAGCAAAACAGCTACGAAAACCAGTTATACAAAAAAAGGATGAGGATTCTGAGAAAACTCAAATCAAGAATGCTGTTAATAATGAGACGCCAGAAGACGGAGGTATAGCAGAACTACAAGATTTGATGCAAGCGAACACATCAAGTAATAGCAAGTCCTCTGCCTTGTATTGTGACGCCTCGATCAAGCATATACAATTTCCGTTGATTTTGGATTCAAAATCCGCTGGAAGTATTATCTCCCTGTCTTTGTTAAAAGATCTAGATATGGAGATAACTAGAGATTCAAAAATGGTGATGGTAAACGTAAATAGTGAATGGTGAAGACCATTAGAAGCCATATCAGATATTCCTTAAAGATACATGATCAGATCTTTTCTATAGACGCTATTGTGACTGATGCTGATTCTTACGTAGCAATAGTCAGTAATGACTGGTTGCGAAAAACTAAGGTTGTCTTGGATTATGATAATGATACTATGACAATTAAATGGAAAGGTGATGTAATTAAAGTATCAACCGAATGTTGGGAGACACTACATCACATAATCAGTATCAAAGTGCCAGATATGGAACCTGATAAGGAACCAGACGAGAAGATAGATGATGGAGTTGTGGAAGATTCTGATGATGAATATGAGAGTGAAGACGAGGATGCTCAAGAGCAGCTATTTTGTTATACGCAGTTCGTCACCCAAAAGGAAGTTCAAGAGATCAAAGAAGGATTGAAAGGAACGGCTCTGATCGAAAACAATTATTATTACCAGTATAAGGAAACGGAGATAGGAAAATTCCATACCGGAAATCTGGATAAAGACCAGCAACAGAAGTTTAATGAATTTATAAAAAAATATAATAATCTGTTTGCGTAGAATTCAAATGATTTTGGTCGGACATCAGTGGTCATACACAATATCGATACCGGCCCCTATTAAGTAAAGGTTTTACCAAACATTACATCAGAATCAGTTGTTTATCAAAGAGGAAATACAACGACTCTTGGAGGCCAGATTAATTGTGCCATCGAGTAGTCAATGGACTTCTCCTGTGGTCGTAGTAGAAAAGAAAAATGGGAAGAAGCGCCTATGCGTGGACTATCAGAAGCTCAACAAGGTCACCAAAAAGGATTGTTATCCTTTATTTACCATGAATAGACGATATGTTGGAAACGTTATCAGGGTCTTGATGGTTTTCGTCCCTAGACCTTGCCAGTGGCTTTTGACAGGTCAAATTAGACCTAAAAGACCGAGAAAAATCAACATTCATCACCAGGTTCAGGATGTATGAGTTTACAGTGATACCTTTTGGCCTTTGTAACGCTTCTGCAATCTTTCAATGTCTAATGAATATGGTATTACAAGATATCCTGTGGCAGTTCACGGTAATATACATCGACGATATTAATGTAGGATCAAAAACTTTCAAGGAGCATTTGGTGCATCTGAAACAGGTTTTCTCACATCTAGAAAAGGCCGGTTTAAAATTAAGTTCTGAGAAGTGTTTCTTTTTTAAAGAAGAACTTCCTTTCCTAAGACATGTGGTGAACCGAAAAGGCATCCATACCGATCCTGAAAAATTATGAACCATCAACGAATTTCCTATTCCGAAAGACTTGACGCAATTAAGAGGATTCATTGCGCTGGCTTCATATTACCAAAAGTTCATGAAGAACTTCTCGTCTATCGTTGAACCATTGAATAAGCTATTAAAAAAAAACATCCTGTATATATAGGATAAAGATCAACAAGCTGCGTTTAAAAGATTAAAGACTTGTCTAACAATGCCACCTATATTGGCATATCCTAACTTTGAAAAATCATTTTTACTATATACTGACGCCTCTACTTTTATGTTGGGTGCAATATTATCCCAAAAGGATGATGATAAAAAGGAACGCGTTATTGCTTATGTGAGCTGGACTCTAAATAAGCATGAATGGAACTATAGTATTACAGAATTGGAGTGTCCTGCGGTTATTTGGGCCATCAAGCACTTCCATCATTACTTGCATGGACAACAATTTACCGTTGTAACTGATCATGCTGCTTTAAGATATTTAATGAACATGTCTAATCCTGTTGGTAAGCTCGGAAGATGGTTGATGACTCTTAACGGATATGATTTGGAAATAATTAATCACCCTGAAAAACACACCAACGTTGATACACTAAGCCGAATAAGAGTTTAATACAACCCATATTAATTTTTTTTTATATATACATTGGATTAACGCCTTTTTTGACACCTCTTTATGGATTTCCCATTATTGACTTAACAGAATGGATACCACCACATATTATTCACTAATATGATTTTTGACGGACTTATCATTACCAACAGACATGACAAAAAAACAACTAGATGCAATAAGACGAAAAGCTCAATATTTTATTATATTGAATGACCAGTTATACAAAAGAAATAAAAATAACCCAAATAGACCTATTAAAATTGTGAAAGAAAACGAAATTGGAGAAATTTTACATTTTACCCATTTGGATCTGCTGGCCAGATACTTTTCATTAGATGAAACTTATAGGCGAGTAAAGGTTCGCTATTACTGGCCGCAGATGTACGAAGACGTTTGTAGTTGCCTTTTGATAGAATAGGCATAAATATCGTAGGACCCCTTCCCACAACAAAGAGAGGCAACAAGTATATAGTTGTCGCCACTAAGTATCTTACCAAATGGCCTGAGGCATGAGCCCTTCCTGATGCAAAAGCCTCTTCGGTTGTGTCTTTTTTCTATGAAGACATAATCTGTCGTCACAGGTGCCCAAAAGAAATATTAACCGATCGTGGGTAGAGGTAGGCTCCGGTAAAAAATGTCAATCCGGTCATCCAGTCAAATCATGTGATTTTTGCCAATCGTTTCCTTTTTGGTTCAAATGTTACACAAATTTCCAAAAGCGGTATTTCCATTTTTAGAAAAATATATTTTTAACGGGTGGGTATCACCCAAAAAGGAAATGATCTGCATATCCGTGATTGATATCACGTGATCAGATGAAATGACGGATTGAACGGATGACCGGAGCCTACCTCTAATCGTGGGTCCCATTTTGTTAATGAAATGTTAAATTCATTATGTGATGAGCTTGGGGTAAAACATCGATTATCAACTGCCTATCACCCTCAAACAAATGGTCTTGTGGAGCGTTTTAATAGGACATTGTGTGAGGCGTTGGCGAAATTTTCAAATGAAAATCAAGATGACTGGAATATATATGTGTTCTCTGCTTTGTTTGCATATCATGTAAGAAAGCAAAGCACCACGTGTCATGAATCATTCTATCTCATGTATGCCCAGTAAAAAATTGAAAATCTGGAATTTGTACAGAAAATATTATTGTACAAATTCTGTACAAATTCCGTACAATTAGTGAATGAAAATGTACTGAATATGTACCAAATTATGAAATATTCCGTACTTGTACAATTTCCGTATTATACTAATTTTATACAGATTTTGTACAGATTTTGTACAGATTTTGTACAGATTTTATACAGATTTTGTACAAATTTTGTTCATAAAATATTTATAAATAAATTTAAATTTTTTCAATTAATTTATTAGTTTTTAATATAAAATAAATATAAAAT
>QZLH01000168.1:0-15450 GCA_003833135.1 Oehlia diaphana | reverse complement strand
CGCCTTAGCTGCAATTGAAATGTGGCAAAGTCTTGGTCATACTCGCAAGGAAAGTGAAGAATTAATTGCTCAACTTCGTAGGTTTGAATTAAAGCTTGCTCATTTTGATCTTCCTTATATTTCTGGACTTGAATCTCCAAACGTATGGTGGAAATTAATTAAAATACAGCCACGACATTTGCCTGAACTTGCCTGTCGAATTTTTTCTATTAACCCAACTCAAGCAAATTGTGAAAGAAATTTCTCAACTCTTAATTGGATTTTGGGTGATAGACGAACTAACTTGACTTTAAAAAAACTTGAAGCTATAGCAAAAATTCGGTCTTACTATATGAATAATATCCAAAAGGAATTAAGTTATATGAGTAAGGATCTTACTGAAAGTGAGTTAAGAGAAAGTACTAATATTGCTTCAGTTAATAGCATTATTAGTTTAGAGGAGGATGATGATACAATAAATATTGATGGAGATAATAATTTAAATCAAACTTCACCATCGGAAAATTTTTCAAATACTGAATTGGCTATTAGTAATATTGTTGATTTGACAGCTGTTGATGATATCAATGGAGAGATGAGTTCTGATATTACTCCAGTACAAGAACAACCTTTAGATCCAGCTGATTTGGATTATGATCCTAATGATGTATTAAATGGATTTATAGAATGTGAAAGAGATACTGAAAGGAATCTTACAGATTCCGGAAAATAGTAAATCTTAACTTTAGGTTTTTTTTATATTTTTTTATCACTTATAATAATTTTATAATATGAATAACATTTTGTAACAATTTTAATATTTTATAATATAATATCATATAAATAGTATATTGGATATTTGGATATAATCATATAAATAAATAATTTTTTTTCGTTTTTCTGAAAAAAATTTTTAAAGATCTGCATATTTTGAACTAAATTTATTTATATGATATACGGCATACGGTACATAATAAATATAATACAGCATACGACATAAGATACGTCACATGTGACTACTATCTTACTACCATATACATATATACGGCAAAAACATCTAAAAGGTAGTACACCCCTTACGACATGACGTATTGACGTATTAGGTAGTTACCTAAAGATATGTCTGCAACCCTATTCACAAGATGATTTATTGGCTAGAATACGTATACTTACTGGAAAAGTCACAGAAGACAGATTGATAACTCAAGACGCCATATATAAAGCACAACAGCAGCAGAAGCAGCGTCATAATAAAAATCTTGTGAGAATATATTACAAGATTGGTGATCTTGTATTATTATATAAAAGTCAGTTGAGGGGAAAGCAAAAGCTGCAAGATCATTGAAAGGGTCCTTATTACATTCACGAGGATTTGGAGAACAGAGTTTACAAATTAAGAACATTAGAAGGAGACATTTTGAAAACCCCAGTAAATTCGGAACGTTTGAAACTCTATAATCAACGGAAATAACGTAATGCATATATGTACATAATGTATTACAAATAATTATGACCAAAGATCATTTTTTTTGGGAGGATTAATATGTTTAATGAAAATATATATATACATATTTTTTTTATTATTTCATTATTTTTTTTTTATTATTATTATTATTAGTATGGAACCCTATCAAAGCATCTTAGAAGATTTACTACAAATAACTCCAGTTGAAGTAACACCTTTTTCACTTCCCTATGAACCTAATATGAAGCCTGAAAGAAAATTTGAGATTCTTTGTGAGGCTTTGAACTGGATTAAGCATTTTAACAATCGACTTTTGCTGCTTGTTCACTTATTTTATTTGGGACAATTTTTGGAAAAAGAGACTGAGTCTAGTGTGCAGCGCAGTTACTTTGTGCGACAGTTAACTGCACATTACAGGACCTCCGCTACTAGGATTTTTTATATTTTTGAAATTCCAGGAACTAGACAAATTATGAGAACTCAAAAAACCAACGTAACATTGTTAAGAGAACTCAACACTCAAGAATATCAAGGTTTAGTTCTACAAGCTTCGGAAATTTTCAATGGAGTTGAAAATTCAGGAGGGAATGATATCATATGATCATCATGTGCCACTCCAGAATTGATCGATGTTGCAAATGTTTAACATGATTAACATGTCAAACATAGTTAATATGCCAAACATGATTAACATGTCAAACCTAATTAACATGTTGGGCATGATCAACATATTGAACATGTTAGTCATAATAGATATATTAAACATGTTGAATTTATTATTATATGTATAGTAATTTATTATAAATATAGGTCAAGTTTCTTGTAGTAAAAAAAAAGGGAAAAAATAAAGTTTTATTTTTAAGTTATAAAGTGATAGTTTTTATCAAGTGAAATTCTTTATTTGTGTTCGGAAGTATATGCCGACGTACAGCGCTATACAACATGTCTGATCGGATAATTTTGATACATTGTTTAATATATTGTCTAATTATACACTAATAAACCTTCTGCTACCTAACTATATAAATTGCTTAATAAATTTAAGCGTAAAGAACTGATACAACAATACTAAGAAATACTTTACTAAAAATGGCCAATTTTTTGAAATAATTTTATAATAATTTTAAAATACTACTAAAATACATTTAATACATCAAAATGGTTTATTATTATTTTATAATTGTATTGTATCTAGGTCTATAAAAATAATTCAAAATAATATCATAATAATTTTTTAATGCTTTTTTTTATTATTTTATCATTATAATATACTTATTAATGAATTTAATTTAGAAAAATGTTAAAAAGTGTTTTTTTGATTAAATCCACTAACAAAAATGTTATAAAAATGGTATACAACTTTTTTTATTGATTAAATTCATAAAAAAAGTGTTAAATGAATAGGTTGATTATTGCCGTTTTCAGAAATGTTAACATTAGAATGTCGATCATTTCTACAAATCGAACACACTGAACACACACCGAACACAGCAATTAAAATTAAAAAAAAACAAATTTTCCTTTAAAAAAAACAAAATTAAAACTTTAGTAATATATTTTTAGGTAGTGTGCATAAAAAAATGTATAAAAATTATATTATTTACATATATGTATTCACTTGTATTTGCTTGTATTTGCCAACGTTCAGTGTGTTTGGTCACTTCAGTGTGTTCGTTTGTGTTTGGTGTGTGTTCAGTACAAATTTTCATATTTTCAATTATTTATATCTAAAAAATGACAAAAATAGTTTTTATATAAAGTTATGCATGAATACTTCAAGTTTGCATAATTTTTTGTATGTGTTCATGGTATGTTCAGTGTGTTCGGTATAAAATGGTCAAAGTTTCAGATTGTCAACATTTCTGAAAATGGCAATAAATGGTCAGTTAATAGTCAGTCAAACGGTCAGTCAAAATAGTCAGTTAAATGGTTGGTCAGAGCCTTTGACTGACTGATACCAGTCATGGCTATTAACTGGTTATGACCATGACCATTGCCACCCCTATTTGATCATAAGATTGGTGTAGTGTTCTGCATGAAACAATTTTGTGACACAGTGTAACCCTAATTGCTCCTGAAAAGTAAAAATGTATTTGTGAATAATTTTTGATCTAGTGGTCTGATTCTGACAATCTTTTTTTTATTTGGATCAGAGCAATGAGAGCTATAGATTAAAAAAATCATCAAAATTGAATTACTGGATCCTGGGATAATTATTTTGGAAGTTGAATTGAGTTCGAATCAAATCAGAATCAAATCAATTTCAGAGGAAAATTTGATTTATGCAGAACACTAGATTGGTGCTTGGAGGTGTGCACTATTGATTGGATAGACTTCTGCTGTGCCTTAGAAGAATTTTAGGTGAGAATCAGTAGGAAGAGAGTTCTGATAATGAGAGCTCAAACAGTCCAGTTGTGGTGTGTTTTATGTCAGGTTCCTGATATTATGCCAAGAACAGTTTCCTGAGATAACTGGATACCTTTATCTATATTACTGTTATGAACATTTTGTTAACTATATCTCCTTTTCTCTGGTATGAGAGCCATAATGTGTTTAGAATATGGCATATCATCCTTATACTTATAAGCACCTTCTAAGAGTTCTACTAGTAAGGTGGTGAAGGAAATGGTAAAGGCATTCACAAACTCCTGAACAGGTACTTTACAGAAACTTCAAGATCTTAATGCGCAGTAACTGCATATATGTAATTTCTTTACGTTTACATAATGTGGTCACTATGTATTTATAACACAGTTACTGCGCATTAAGCCATTGCTATTATCTTGAAGTTTCTGTATAGTATGGACAGTTGTAAAGAAGACTTCTTATTTTTCTTATTACCCATTTTCTCTGAAAAAAAGTTCCACAGTAATTTATGGAAAATGAGTTTTTTTTTGTCATGCTACCATAATGGAGGAACCTAAGCAATATATGTATATCATTTACTTAGTCACATGCTATTTTAGTCACAGAGTCTTAGAGATTGGATTTATGTAAAATTAATGATATTTTTTGCTAATGGCATATTTATCATTTGCTTATTTTCATAGAATTTTTGAGGTTATATAATACAATCTCTTATTTTTTGGTAAATTTGTATTATCTAATAACACATTATATAACGTCTAATGTAATGAAAATAATATGCAAAAGTTAATAGGGAATTAAAAATTACTGTGATGGATATTTTATCCTAAGATGATATTATTAAAAAATGAAACATTTGTTGCAAAATCATAAATTCAAGAAAATGATCAAAATGATTTTTATACAAAATATAATATAATAAAGTCATATGATTAGATTGGGCAATTTATGAAGTCACATGTTGAGTTTGCTTATTCATCTTAGCGTAGAGCTATTATAAAATTTTTGACCTTTCTTGTTACCTATATATGTATTGCTCTGTCCTAGTAATGGCTGTGGTAGCAGTTATAAAAATTCAAATGGAGAAAAAATCTTCACAACGAATCAAGATAAATTTTATTAGAATTTATAAAATTCATTAAATACAATTTATTCATTTTAGTATAACACCAAAAATCATTAGTTTTTATAAGTTGGTAAAATTTTCATATTATTCTCATTTTTATTTGCGCGTATAAATTGTACTACATAATTCACATTATAATCATTTCTTTTTCAGTCAATCATCTGGATACATACAGTTTACGGAATATGTTTATAATATATTCCCCGATTATGAAGTTGTACTCAGGGGGTATGATTAACAAAGGAATGTTAACAATAACGGAATATATTCGTAATCTATTTTCCGAAATGTATTATAATTATAACAATGGTTCATTAGTAATCCATGTTAGAATACATAGCTGTACTAGTGTCATTTAAAAGAGACGCAATAGAAATTCTTGAAGAATCATTTTGGCTGTTAGAAGGGAGAGTATTCTTATTTGTAGTGGGGAGGGGAAGAATGAAAACTTGTTTTTGAACTACAGTTTTTCGTATTTGTTTTTGTTTTTTAGATTGTTTCAAAATACTTTTTTGCCTTGAATTCCAAAAATTCCTGACTTTATTTTCGGAATATCGCTTGTTAAATTGATTTTCTAAATCACGAACCAAATGTTTCCAAGGAATTATATCGCTAGATGATTGAGATGATTGATGTTTTCCAGGCCGTTTAAGGGTATGATCTTTTTCATTATTCCCTAAAGGATCAAGGAAATATTAATTGAAAAATCGAACATAAATAATTATATGAATTTGAATTACTTACAATTCATATTATTTTCATAAAAATAGAAATTATCAAAATTTTTTTTAAACACGTTTGTTCTTGATTTTTGATGCTTAGCAATCCATTCAATAATAAAATGCTTTTCACAGCTTCCTAAGGGACCGTGGCATACTATCAAAGAAGTAATAAAAAGTATTGAATAAATTTTTTTTTTTTTTTTTGGGAATAATGAATGCTTATAGGACGGATCGTGATAACTTTACATACATTCTGGGTTAAGATAATTTCTCCAACTAAATCATTTAATTAATAAGAAAAAATAAACAAAATTTTAGAAATAGAAATGAAAATTAACTAATAATATTTAACTTACTAATTAGAAATTTGTTTTGGTGTATATTTCGGGATTAGTTTACTAACTCTTACAAAACGATTATGATAATGTCCATTCTCTTTCATATAATTTCTGATACGTTCATTATCCTACAAGAAATTACATTTCTGTTAAGCCAATTATTTGGTGATAATTTTTTTCTTTAGAAAAAAAAAATAACATACTTCTTCATTAAACAAAGGATTTTTACTACGGACCATATCGTATATTAAAACGAAGGAATTGCTGAAGAAAATTTTAAAAATAAAAAATACAAATCGCATGGAAGAGAAATATTACAGTATTTGAACATTTTCAGAATTCTGTAGTCTCATGATTTGACTGTCATTTTACATAATTTTACATATAAACAAAATAAAAACAAAGAAATTTGGGAAGTCATTTTGCATAGGGAGTATTAGTACCGGACTACCGGCATGATAATTTACCCAAGCGTTTTGTATTTGTCAAGTTTTCTAACTATTTTTAGATTTTCATTATAATTTATTGTGTATGAGCTTGTTTTAAGAAACTGAACAATAAAATCTTTTTTTAGTTTTACAGTTATCACTTTCAATTAATTAACAAGTAAGTTAAGGTAAATTAAAAATAATTATCATACAATGTTGAATTAAAATTGATGCATTAAACAGTTGATATATTATTTGTTACACATTACTAAGAAACCAATTTGGAAATTAATATAAAGTCAAATGTATCATTAAATAATCCCTTCCAAATTACATTTTATTTCTGAGAGTATATGTACTGTATTTTCAAATGTTACCGTTATTTGCTTTATTTATTTTCTTTTTTTGAAATGCTGACAGATTGACAGCTCTTTCGGAATTAAAATATAATAATTAACTATATACTACATGAAAGAGAATAATCATGAGTTATAAAACATTTTTCGCGCAAAAAAAGTGAAACAAATCTCCAAGTCACTTTGTAATAATCAGTGATTATAAAAATATAATTAGTAGTTAAGATGCGACATTATCAATATAAAAAAATAATCAACAATCAACAATCAAATTTTATTTTTACAGTCTAGATCGTCATTATTCGCCGTTTTCAAAATGATGTACGCAGTTAAATTTGAATAAAAAAAAAGAAAGCCGAAAACCGGACGAAATATGGACAATAAACGGATGAAAACCGGGCGAATATTGGTATTCGAATATACAATCACAAATAAACTGCGTACACAATTTTGAAAACGGCGATAAATCGAAATATTTACGCTCTGCTAAAATTTCTTTTCGGTGCTTAATTACCTTGATTGTTCATAATTAATGTCAGGAAAATCGTAGTTATTCAGACATTTAATCTAGGTTAAATAGTCTAGTTTTTTCTTGTATTTGAATTTTGATACCTTTAATGATAATTAGCCATTTGATATTAGTATCATTTCAGAACAGAAAAAAAAAGAGAATACTCAAATGAGATTGGCTAAATTTGGCCTGCTCATCGAATAATAATTCGGACGACCGCACAAAATTTTGTTTTCATTGATCTTTCCACAATAAAATCATTCCTTATAATTGTGGTTTCAACAACATCATTAGGTTTGGTCAATTTGATTCGTCCGGAAATTCTACTGTAAAATCAAATAGTATTTAACAACTATAACATTAATATGTGAGATATTTTAATTAGTAAAAATACAAGTTGTGAAGAAGCATAAAAATTTAGAACCAATAGACGACATAGTCACATAGCAGGTTAATCCGTTAACGTTCTAGTTAGAATGTTCCTAATTATACAGTTATTATTGCTAATTATAAAGTACAGCAGGTACTAAAACCATAAGTTGATACAGCATGTTTTTAGGAACCATGCACTTTGTGTGAAATTATGGATTAGGAAAGTTAAAAGTAAATGGTTAAAATAATCAAAGATACATTACATAATTAACCTCACTTTATAACGGAATTGGAGTAATTCTTCGTCATGAACGCATCATGTCAGCCAAATAGGTGGTCACTATCCTCATGACATCTGTCCAGGGTAAAGAAAAAGGAATAAGATGGTAACCAAAAATAATATCATTGGTAATTTTGAATTAAGATACGTTACTAATCTTTAAACGTCCTTTTCATAATTATAACTATTTATTATTCAACATATTATAAATAGATTATGTTAATAAATTAGTACACAAAATTGATAGTCACTCGTGCGAATGATAATAAGGGATATATTGAACTCACTATACCTTGTTATTATTAGATAAACATTCGTTTTGTTGTTCGAAAACAGTCGTAATTTAATAGCAAGAATATAATAATAATCAATTGATTTTTAATCATGGTAATATAGAACATAATCCTATTTATCTGAAAATGTCACCATCTATATTGAGTGAAGGAGGTGGAACCGTAAAAGTAAGCAAAAGAATATACAACATTTAAAAAATTATATAACTCAATACTTTTCATATATACCTTGCGTTATCCCTGACCAAATTTTTTTGGCGGAATTGATTTTTTTACTTTCTGAATAGTAGATTTCCACATATGGTGGGCGGATAACGATTACTTAATGGTTATATTCATCATATATGAGAAAAAACTGTCTTAATAGGTCCTATTTTTTAAAAATAAATAATAGTTAGCATAGTACACTTTCTTCATTGAAAGACATATATTTACAAAAAAACAAAGATGCGTCTTCTACCGATTTAAAAAATTACCAACCAATTACATTTTTTCCCCCTGACTTTGCATTATTTTAATAATTATAGAATGAAGAAATTTTGCTAATAGAAAATAACATAAATAATAGGAATTCCACTATGAAAGGATTGAGACAATAAATTATTAGTAATAAAATTAGGTTAAATTATTAATCTAGCTTAAAATGAAAAAAAACCAAGCGAAAGAAAATAAGATTCTAGTAAAATTTTACTTATTCCTAACTAGTCAAGATAAAAAATCAATTGGAAATATCTAAGTAAGTAGCGTAACATTAATACATGGATAACAAAAAAATAAAATTTTACGTGAGAATTGTAAATTGGTTGATAATATATTGGTCAATTAAATGCATCAAATTTTCTAAAAATAGGTTTACTATGAGACTATGGGCTAAATGATAACCCTAACACAGAGTTACAATTAAAACGGTAAGAAATTTTACGCAGTATACGCAGTATAAAAGATTCGAAAAACAATAACATATTTCGACATCTTATTCCTATACTTGCATTCACTATCTCGCTTGTAATTAAATTAACTGAAATTTACTATCATAGTTTTTGCGACTTAGCCACGTTCTTTCAAGAAGAATTTCAATTTATATATCAACAGCATTTTTCATATTAGAGTATATAATGTTTAATTTATTGCAGCCAGTACTATGTAATGAGAAAGAAGACGTATAACTTTCTTTGTATCTTTGGACGCTATCTCACGTTTTAGAAATGATTTTGAGAGTGTGCTATACGATTGGATCACCTGATATACTCCTGATATATGTAAAAAAATAAACTGTACAAAAATTTTGTCATTATGTCGTTAGGCCGGTTAGGGAGCTTTGATGGTTTTATATAAGATACGATAAATTTGAGCGCGTTAATTTTCTTATAAAACATCAAATAATATAATCCTAAAATTCTTACTTATTATTTATGGCGGGCGGGCCTAAAAATGGGCATGAAACCGGAACCTCCCGAAACTTTTATATACTGAAATATAACCGAAACCTATTAGTTCACTATGCTTAATACATAAAATTATATTAATAAAATTTTATTATTATGAATTAAAGCTATTTGTTTATTTGTACTGTACGGTCGGCTATACTGTACTGTACGAACTGCGATTGTATGACATGTACGTAACAATCGTACAGTACAAGATTTTCACGCTGATTATTTGTTTATCATTGTTTACTTGCTCGCCCCTTACTTTTCATACTCATTTTCTATTTTTCTTTGTAAAATATTTGTTAAATAATAACAAACTTATGCACTCACTTTAACGCACTATTGCGATACGCGTCGCATTTGTTTCTTCATTTTATAGCGTAATTTTATCACTTTAGTTAAATGTAATAGATCTTGGAGATAATATAAAGTTGTTTAGGGAGTGTGGAATTATTCAGACATCAATTTCTATCAAGTAATTTCAAATATTTGTGGAGGTATGATTTTCTTTTATATAAAATTACCGTGACGCTCATATTTTTTTTATTTTATTTTAATTTCATCATTTCATTAAATAAAACAGGTCTTGTGGGATTAAGTAAAGTTGTTTAGCAAGTGTAAAATATCGATTTTAATATTTGTGGAGGTATGATTTTCTTTGCATAAATTAAATTAATATGCTGCATGTTTTTTTCATTTTACAACGTTCGTCATTTTGGTTAAATAAACAGGTCTTAAAGCTTTTAAACGGGTGTAGGACTATTCATACAATAATTTTATCAAGTTAGCTTTAAAATATTTGTGGATATATAGAGTTTTTTGCATAAATATACTGTACCGCGCATTTTTTTTTCATTTTATAATGTAATTTCTTCATTTGGTTAATTAAAATAGGACTTGGGAGATTAAGTAAGTTGTTCATTGGGAATATTTTTCAACAAAATTCTTTTGAGATTTCTCCTTTTACTATAAATAATGGTTCTTTATAAATTATCTTCATTTGGGTTTGGATTTAAAAATTAATCCTAATCTTTAATAACAATTTCAAAAGTTTGTTTAAATCATTTAACTTTTATTATTTCAATACAAGAAGGTGATATGTTTAATTACTTTATCCATGAAACTACCTACATGTAAATTTTTATCAAGCTAACTCAAATACTTATGAATTTTTTAATGGTATTAATCTTTGATTTTTTTTTTTTCGTGTAAAAAGATTATATGTATAGACAATATTACTATTATTATATTCGTTTAATAAATTTAATAAAAAAATTATAAATTTTATTTCATGAAAGTTTTATTTTCATATTATTCATATTTTTCATAAAGCCAAATTTAAGATTTTTTAGCCAATTATTTTTGAGAAAAGAGCTGTACTGTACGATCTTAATTTGTAGAAGTTCATACAGTACAGTACGCTTATTATAGTACTGTACTGTACTGTATGAACTTTTGTTGAAACTTACCGGACAGTACAGTTTATAGATCTACCTGGTACTACTTGCAGACTGTGTTTTTTTGAATTTTGTGATAAAATATCCGACATTTTATTATTTAAAAAAGAGTAAAAGACTTTTAAATTAAGTCTTAAAGAATAAGGTGCTTATCAAACATCGATAATGAGTTTCGGGAATTGGGATTGGAATAACCGAAATTTCGGGTTTCGGAATTTGTTTATTGTTTCGGGTGAGGTTTTGATTCATATATTCCGAAACCCGAATCTTTCGGAAATCCTCTGAGGTTAGGTTTCGGGCCCCATGTTTAATTTATGCTACCAAATAAAGAACTTATCAGTCAAATACAGTCAAACAAAGAGACTATTTAGTATAACCTCATTTCGTCCATAAAATATTTGCGTACCATTAAATAGATAACATTATCATATATGATTGATATCCTTTGTGCAAAAAATTCTGAAATTAAGGAATATGATTCGAAAAGTAATGTAAATAAATGTTTACGTTGTTTGAAGCCAGTTAAAAATTAGTATTAAGTGTTATTATGCAGTCAAATAGGATCATGTTGTTTTTAACATACTGATATTTTTTAGATAAATTATTATTGCGTAAATATCTTTGATATTTTTGACGCATTACGTCATATAGATTATTATCACACATTTACTATGCTTTTCATATGGAACATGATCTTGGACGTCTGCATAATAACACAGTTATTAGGTAGAGGGGTTAAAATATCATCCGAACTGCTTCGCAGTTCGGTGATATTTCAACCCCCCTACCTAATAACTATTATTTAATATTTGCTGGATACCTTATAAATTGATTCTCCCCTTTCCTAAAAAAGAAATCAATAAATCACATGATAATTTATCAGCTTAAATAAGCGAAAATTCTGATCATCATGCTTTTCTCACGATTTCTTGTAAATAACGATAAACCTAATTGATGTAATAATGTTCGCAATAATTTCGTAATATTAATTTAATATCTTCGCGATAATAATTAAGGTAGATATTTAATTTTCTTTTTTTTTCAGAATTTTGAATTAATTTATTTATATAAATTATTACC
The DNA here is from genome assembly GCA_003833135.1 of Oehlia diaphana. NCBI lineage: Eukaryota > Fungi > Glomeromycota > Glomeromycetes > Glomerales > Glomeraceae > Oehlia > Oehlia diaphana. The sequence goes on along the minus strand of QZLH01000168.1, from coordinate 3,246 downwards.
CTAAATGCAAGTGAACTGGATCCTGCGTCAGTCAATACGCTGAAGGAAAGTGTAATTTTATTTTTTTATAGTTGGTGGTAGGGGCCTCCTGACACGTCTCTACTTGAATCCGGAGGTTTTCAGCGCTCTCTCTGTCCCAAGTGATGGTGGGGAAACTCCTGTCACGTCTCTACTTGCATTTGGAGCACCTGATCCCCATCGCGACCCGCCTTGTTTTTTATGTTAAAGCTTGTACTCATTTTGTTTATTTTTATTTATTTATTTATTTATTTTTATTTTTCTTATGAAAGGCAGATACATATGTTATCTTGTACTCATTTTGATGCAAGTATTGAATAAATAATTCTTAACGTGGAAAATCATGTGATTGCGCCTAACTACATAACAGGTTAAATCCGAACCAAAGTATGAAGGATTACTGGGAAAAGATGATCATTGAACGGAAGAAAGTTAGTTAAGCCGATTTCTTGTTATCTTTATTAATTTGTAATCATGCAAAACACTTGTCGGTAAAGCGTACACACATAAATGATGTTGGGGAGTATAATACTCAGAGATTACGTGATCAAGGGTTTAATGAAGATGAGGTGAAATTACTGGCAGTTATGCGTTAAGAACTGGTGCGACTTACTGCATACTGTACATTGCTCTTACAATATGTCTTTGACTTCACTTAGGAAGGAAAATCTTCTGGAAAGGCTCTTAGAAAGAGGGTAGCCCCGATTCTCTTTAAGAATCTTTTTAAATGGGATACGAATTCAAGAGTACCACATTTCCGGTGCATGTCTCTGATGCAGATCGATTAATGCAAAGGAAATTTTTTAATAGCAATGGTCCTTTTAGTATACAATTTTTATAATATAAAAATCCTATCGCTATCATCATAATTATTATACAATATGGTACTAATATCTAATATAATGTTTTTAAATGATTATTTACTGATGATGATGATGATATTATTACGTTAAACTTTTCGGATATCCTAAAACAATCCTTTTAGATATCTTCAACAAGAGAAAGAAGTTATTTAAGATCCAAACCTCAAGAAGTTATTCATACACTGTAATCATATTTAGTTTTCGTAAGTGAAAAATGTAAATTCGTAAGTCGCAGTAACTAATCATCATTTTTTCGATTTTTTTGTATTTCACGTGGTTCATATATTATTGGTATTATTCTACGCGTATCCAAAACATACTATGGCAGAAAGTGAGTGAAATCAATACAATAATTAATTAATTAATTATTAATTTATTTATTTTTATTTTTTGATCGATCAAGGCCAAGATTTAAGTAGAGAATTAGCCCATTGGATTAGCGTTAATCTATCCTATAAGTATAAGTAAGTCGTATTAAAAATAATAAATTTTTTTTTCGTTTTAATCTCTCTTAATCTCTACTCTCTCTTTTCTTATTAGCTTGTACAAATAATAGTAATAATAAAAGTTCACCAAATAGATATATAGTAGATATAGTAGGTTTTTTATTATTAATATCACCAATATCAGCATTATTTCCATTCGCATGGATGACAGGACATTATGTAGACGTTAATGATTTAGATAAAGCGAATTCAACTCGTAGGATACATAGTTTTGTTTGGGTGATATAGATAATAAAGTTTGATTATAATTGGTACAAGTTATTTATTATTTTATGAAATCATATTAAAGCATTCAAAAGTAAAGAAATTGTTAGATATGCAATGGACTGTAAGACGTACCGCAATTTATGTAATTTATGTAAGTGAATACACGTTAATTTTAAACAATTTTGTTTTCCTTTAAAATTTTTTTTTTTTTTTTTAACGAAAATTTCAGAATTTTATTACTTTTTTCTTTCTAGTTGCGTTTGGCAATTTCTTTATTAGTAATTATTGTGATGGCATTTTTTAATAATGTCATTCACTTATGGATATTTTCACCTACCACATACATTATTAATTATTATACATATGCAATTGTATGGAATTTTACAATATCAATATTACAAAATTTGGTTCGATTTTGTTTTCATATACAAGTAAGTTATTTTTCACGCTTTTATATTAACTCATTCATATCAACAATAATAACGAACAATTATTTTTAGAGAAATAAAACCAAAAACAAAACAAACACATTAAATGACGAGTAGATTTACACTTGCGAATGCAGCAAGAAAGATGATAAAAGAAGGATGGAAGATTCTTTACGTGGTGATGAGAACAACATTAACAACTACTTCGATTTCACTAACGTCACCGTTTGTTTTTAAGCTCAGAAACACAAACACGACCACAATTACAATGACATCAACGAATACAAATAATATTGATTATTTAATCATTCTAATTCAAATGGATTGAATGCAACGTATAAAAGGTAAGATTCAAGAAGATCTTTGTCTAGTTCACAAATTTCAACACCTATTAATATTGGAGAAAATTCAAATACCGAAGAGAGTAATTCTCCTTTTTAACGCCAAAAATTACTATTATAATAGTTCATTTAAGAGATGATGTATTCATATTTTCGGATAAACAAACCAGTGATGAAATTGATTCAAATAGTACTGTTTTTAGTAAAGTTAGTTATGGTAAACGAATTAGTGGAGTAAATACGGAAATAAAAAAGTAAAAGCAGTAGCAGTAGTATGAGAATAAGTGTAAGAACGAATACTAGTATTAATTGTGATAGTTTCTTCAAGTAATTTAGGTATAAGATGAATTTCAGGACGTATTAAACACCAAAAATCAACAATCATTCGAAAGTTCAATGGGATTAATTGCTGAAGAAAATTCTGATGAATCACATCGAACAATCATAACAAAAGAATCATAGTTGTGCGAGTGTAGATAGAGAAGCATTTGATGCAACAGTAACTACTTCGACTGCTAGTACTACTGTATCAACTAATACTACTATAATAAGTCCCATAGCAGTAGCAGCCGTTAAAGCCTTGGAATAAACCTGATATTTAATAGTTATTCGGCACGAAGTGCCGAATAGCTATTAATTATTTGAGTGCTGATAGAAGAAAAGGATATCAGATTCAAGGGGAAAAACGTGTTCCAGATAAAAATATTTATTTATTTAATTTGTAATAATGTACATATATATGTCATATATAATACTTCTTTTTTTGTTATCATTTTTCTTCATTTTTATGGGCGAGTGCTTGTTCTTTTCTTTTTTACGTTATTATTATTTTTTTTTTTTTTTGTATTTATATTTTTCGCTGGTTTTTGTTTTCTTCATTTTT
>QZLH01000167.1:88198-104206 GCA_003833135.1 Oehlia diaphana | reverse complement strand
AAATTAGGCCGTTCCAACTTGATTATTTGTTTAACATCCTCCCCCCCCTCTATTTTTTAAAAAATTTGAGATTTAATAAACACATATTAACAAATACCCCTTCTATTTTTGAAAAAATTTAAAAGTTAATAAACATATAGTGCCTTTAAATTTTGCCTGAAATTTTCAAATTTTCCTATGTTTATTTATTTGGTTTGTTTAACTTAAGCCCCCCTCCCCCCTTAATTTTTTCAAAAGGCCTGGACGTTAAACAAACAATTAATTTGGAACAGCCTTATACTGGTAGGTATGCCACCTTTTTTATTTATTTATTATAATATAATAATATAATTAGGATTGAAAATATTTTTTTTTTTTTTTTAGAGTGTTGGGATGATAACCCAGGTAATCGGCCATCTACTCATGATGTCGTTGAAAGATTAAATTTTATAATTAATCAAAAACAAGATGAAAATCTTGATGAAAATCTTGGTGAGATAACTAATCAAACAGAAAATAAAGAAACTACTACTTTAAATAGTAATAACTTTGAAGTATCATCACATGGAGAATTATCTAAAATGATCCAAGATTTTGATAAAATGGACGTTAATCAAATATTAAATGAAAATATTACATTGGATAATGTTGAAGAATCTTCGCGTGGAGAATTATCTCGAATAGTTCAAGATTTTGATAATATGGATACAAAAGAAATAATGGAATCCATGACAACAACAAGTGAAGAAATTATTGATGATAAGAACATTTCATCTGAAAATGATTTAATCATAAAAGTTAATAAAATTACAGAATTTATATTTGAAGTATTAAATAAGAGAAATTCATCTAATTTAAAACAAAAAATTCTTGATTATATTAATAATCAAAAGATGAATTCAAAAGAAATTTATAATTGGTTATGTGATAATCAAAATTATAATTCAAGTTCAATTTTTTTATTTGGATTTTTTAATTTTTATGGAATTGAAACAAGTAAAGATAATGAAAAATCAATCAATTTATTTATTAATGCATCAGAACAAGATTTTATCCTAGCACAATATTTTATTGCTTTATATTATCAAAGTGAATATGAAACATCAGAAAATAAAAAATTGGCTTTTGAATATTATGAAAAAGTAGCTAATAAAGATTGTGCAATCGGACAATTAATGGTTGGTTATTGTTATGATTGTGGACTTGGTATTAAAGAAGAATCAAAAATTTCTATTGATTGGTATGAAAAAGCTGCAAATAATGGTAATATAATAGCCATGTGTAATCTTGGTTTTTGTTATAAATATGGAAAAAGTGTTGGAATCGAAAAAGATATAGATAAAGCCATTTATTGGTATAAAAAAGCTACTGAACAAGGTGATTCATCTGCTCAAATAGAATTAGAAGAATTAACTAAAAAAGTGATTAATTTATGTAAAGATTATTAAAACGATTTATATTATTAATAAATTTTTTATTTATCGCCGTTTTCAAAATGGTTGATGCTGTTATGTTTGGATGAAAAAAAAATAAAAACCGAAAACCTGATGATAACCGGATGAAAACCGGAAAATAATGGACGAAAACCGGACGAATATTGGTATTCGAATATTTAATCATAAATAAATAGCATCAACCATTTTGAAAACTGCAGTAATAGTTTATAATTTACGTATCCTAAATGTTGATGTACTAATTTGTGAACGATTTCTACAGAAAGTAAAATTTTAGCCAAGGATAAACTTGCAATTATTTTTGATATTAATATTTCTTATACTATTTTATCATTATGGATATACCAAAGTAAATATTTTTATAATGTTATTGTACGGGCATGCTCCATAATGGTATGATGTGGCATATCGTGCCACATCAGATCATTATTAATCGTACATTAACAGTATTATTATACGGATCAGAATGACCATCAATGACTATATGAAATCGTAACAAATATTATGACTGATAATTTTATAGAAATTATTTCTAAATGTGACAATATGTTGGATAATGACTTATAATTTTGTATTCACAGTTTTCAAGGTTTTAATTCAATTTACTTAAAAATTGGAAAAATAATTGTAGAAATATGACCTAAAAAATTTATTTTATTTTTATTTTATTTTATTTTATTTGAAATTTATTCCAATTAATATTATTTAAATTTATGTTACATAATATTATAAAATAATATTAAGATAAAAATCTATAATTAATAAACCCTTATTAATCTTATTCTTATAGTTACATATTCTCATCTTGATTAATTTTACTGTATAAACATTTAATAATTGAAATTTGATATAGTAGGATAGAATAGGACCCCGAGCAATTATATCAATAGGTAACAAGAGATCGGCACAAATTTACTAATAGCTCTACGCATCTCCACTATGTAATGCTGGTCGGAATTATCCAAAAAAGGAAATGATCTACACTTTTTTGGGCTCATTCTACGCAAACTCCGTATTGTTACCTTTTCATGTATTGTTCGGAGTCCTGATAGAATTTTTAAATTGGGATGGTATAATAATTAAGGATAACTAATATAAAATAATTGCTATGTAAAGTTTTATTTTCTTAGAATAAATTCCTTGTTTTATTATGAATTACTTTAGTGATTTTCTCCGGAGCAGATTATTTTTCATGAGGATTATTCGAATGCATTATTTTAATATACTGTATATTAAGTCTATCTGTAGTATTTATTTATCATTCATATTGTTCTAATTTTAATTCCTATTATGAAATTGCAACAAATAATAATATAGTAATAAATAGAAAATAAGTACTATTGTGAGAATTCATTATGATTAATAATAACTAACTTTACAGAAACTTCAAGATCGTAGTAATGGCTTAATGCGCAGTAACTGCATTATAAATACATAGTGACCACATTATGTAATCGTAAAGAAATTACATATAATTATAAAGTTACTGCGCATTAAGTCATCGCTACAATCTTGAAGTTTCTGTGAAAGTAATAATTATTAATAATTAATAATTTTATAGCAATTATTTTAATATAATTTATTATGGTGCAATTTATCAATAAATTGATTGCTCACCTTTTCATTCTTTTTTAAAAAATTTTATTCCTTTTATTTCCTAAAAAAAAAAAAAAAATGAATGAATTATATGCTGATGTTCTAACTATTATTTTTCAAGATTTATATTACAGTACTTAATTACTTCTAATTCAAAAAATGAAAGGAAATATAAAAATTCTCTACATTCTTGTTTGTTTGTTAACAAACGCTGGTATGTAATCATGATCCCAATTTTATGGAGTTATCCTAGTAAATTTGTTTATAAAACAGAATCATTATTCAATATCATCATTTCTCATTTATCAGATAATTCAATTAAAATTTTAAAAGATACAAATATTATTAAAGTAAAATTCCAAAAGCAAAAACTTCAACTAAACTATGTTAAATTTTGTCAGTATCTTGATGGTATTTATAAATGTTTTCCAAAAAGGTCATCAAGTTTATTTGAAGAAATTTATAAGCTTTTATTAGTGAATGCTCATCAATAAAACGTTTGTGTCCAAGTATGTTAAGTTACCCAATATATAAATATCCAGGATCAAATATTTCTCTTTCAAATCTATCTGAGTTACGTTTAGTTTCAGGTTTAAATCATAATGACCTTTATCATGAATTTGCACAAATATGCAGATCAATAGAAAAAATTTATATAGAACTTTATTATGATCTTTCTGGAGCTGCTGAATTAATTGAAATGCAAAAACAAATTAAATACTTATATGTTAAGGAATATGATAATAATTGCGAGAAGATAAACCAAGCTTTAGAAAAACATGCAAATTCAATTGTTTGTTTCGTTCTAATTATAAAAACATGTAAACTCTCTCTACATGATACTCTACTTCCAAAATTAATTAATTTACAACAATTGGGGATAGTAATGGATAACCCCTATAGTAAACTAAAGCATGGAATATTATATATAATTTATTACGTACTTCAAACACTTGAATTATTATGTGTTTTACTTGATATAGCAATAGATATTATTCAAAATACCAATGGAAATCTATGGAGAATTAAAATCAGACTTGTAGGTTTCGATCAAGTAAAAGAATATAATCAGACAATTCACAAACATTGCCCAAATATAAAATATGTTACATTATTTTTAAAAGATGATGAAACCCTGAAAGAACTAGAGAACATTTTCATCAAATGCCAACACTTGGTAGCCATAGATATAAGTACTGATATTCCAGTTGAACTTCATGATAAATTTCTAGATTTATTGGTTAAATCAGCTCCACTCACTTTATATAAATTTCACATAGGCAATATTGCTTCATTTGATAAAAAAACTTATAAATATAAAGGTTTTCTACCTCTATAACTCCAAATATTAAAAAATAATTTTAATCATCGTGAATATAGTGAAATATTTATTGATGTGAAAGAAATTATTGAACTTAATTATTATAGTGATGATTTTTGGGATTATGAAAATATATGGAATAATATATAAAAGTGGCAAATATAATTATTAATATAAAATTGTTGGAATGTAATTAATATAATTCATATTTAGGAGTAATGATGTATTTGTGTGCATAAGATAAATAAAGATTATTGAATCTTTTGATGCTTTATACTTTTAAGATTCAGTTACTACTATTCTATGATATGAGAAATGAGTTAGAAAAAAAAAATTTAAGTATAAATGAAATCATAATTTGCAAAAACTATTTGAAAAATAATTTACCAACTGAAGTTCAATTGTTTGTTTCATTCTAATTATAAATACATATAAGCCCTTTCTGCATTATTCTCTCTTTTCAAATTTAATTAATTTACAACAAATTAGGATAAGTGATCTGTTCTATTATTTGAACATAAGATATATTTAAATTATTATGAACTTCAAACACTTGAATTAGTAAATGTTTTACTTGATAAAGCAATAAATATTTTTCAAAATACCAATGGAAATCCATGGAAAATTAAAATCAGACCTAAAGATTTCAATCAAGTAAAAGAATATAATCAACAACCCATAAATATTGCCCAAATATAAAATATATATGTTACAGTATTTATAAGAGATGATGAAACTACTAGAGATGCCAACTGTCAGTTCAGTTTCAGTTTTAAAACCACAGTTTTCAGCTGAAACCAAACCAACTGCAAAACTGACTGATAAAACTGAATTACAAAACTGATCACAAAACTACTACAAAATGAATGAACTAATGTTAGAAAGAGTTAATTATCCCTTAAACCATAAGCAATTGTGGGAAAATTTGCCTGCAATATTACCAAATTTCAGCTCTCATCTACTTTTATAAAAAATAAAGCAATTTTAATAAAATTTTTTTCCAAAATAGTTAAATTATATATTGTACAGCAATTATTATCAATTATTAATTATATATTAGAAATCAGAAATTATCCATTGGTCAAAAGTAGTATTTTAAGATAATCACAAAATTTTAAAAAACTTTGCACTTAACTTTGACGATTTTATTGACAATTAATTGTAGCTATATAAAAGCTTAATAGAATATATAAAATTTGGTATGAGAAACAACTTTTGTTAATATGATTTGATTTTTGATGTTTAAAAGTAGGATTTTGACTTTATATAGAGTCTTAATGAAAATTTTATTATGCATTTTAATTATATACTCATAAAAATTAATATTTTTTATCTCTATTTTGTTTTTTATAATGCAAAATTTTTATAATGAAAATAAAAAGTTATAATAAATATTCAAATAGAGAAAAAATATGGTAAGAAAAGTTTAGATTTTATTATATAAAAATTCTGATACTATTTTGCAGGTTAATTTCTTATCCAAATTTTAATGATCAACCGCATTTGGCTGCAAAATTATGTGACGATCTGGCCAAAATTAAAGAATTTTTTATAGCGTCATTTATCCTAATTTAGAAATTGTGGGCAAATTTGCCCGCAAAATGGTTTAAGGGATAATTTTATTTGATAATATTCCTTAAAGTTATTTTTTACGATAATAATCAATTTTGCGATTTTTTTCAGCGGAACGAAAATTCACATGATCAACGCGTAAAAGATAAATTTTCTTATTATTTCAAAAATAAGATTATATATACATAAAAACACCAAAATCATAATTTTTGATAGTATTCTCAATAAAATTAATAAAAGAAACATTTTTTCTTTTGGAATATATGATTAACTGATCAGTTTTTTTGTCAGTTATTTTGTATATAAAACAGATGGTTAACCGGTCAGTCTTGGACTGAAACCAAACCATAACTAAACCGGTAAAAACTGGTATAATAGGTTATAACTGAACTTTTGGCATCCCTAGATGAAACCCTGAAAGAACTAGAGAACATTTTCATCAAATGCCAGCATTTGGTAGCAATAGATGTAAGTGATATTCCAGTTGAATTTCACAATAAATTTCTGGATTTATTTGTTGAATTAGCTCCACTTACTTTATACAAATTTCACATAAATAATTTTAATTTATTTAAAAAAGTACCTTTAACATTATTTGCTGATAAATGATAATTGGAGTTGTAAAGGTAGAAAAACTTTTTTATATTTATATCATAATTATTTGTATGATTTTTGGGAACATAAATTGTTGGATTACAATTAATATAATTCATATATAGGAGTAATGATGTATTTGTTTGTATAAGATAAATAAATGTTATTAAAACTTTTAGAATAATAAAAAGAAAATTAAAATATACTTTTTGATGTTTTCATGATACATTTAAATAATTACGCAAAAAATTTTTAAATTACTCTTGCTTCTGTCAACTTTGTATATTTTATTAGTTATATCAGGTATATTGATCAAATACAAAAGTTATTTAGCGAAGTCGGGTAATTCGAGTTGATTGGATTTGAAGGAGCTACTAGTATCAATGAAACAGTAAAAATTGGTTTGGAAAAATATTCCGTGCGAATGGGATCAAAAAAGTATTTTAAATCTTGACGCTTTATATCTTACATTTTAGCTTAAACTAACTACAAAGTTTAATTATTTAGTAAGTGACTCATTAAATACAAATTTGTCATTAAATGTTACGCCATTTATGATTATCTACATATTTGTGCCAATTAAATGATGTATTCCCATACAGTAAAAAATTTATCTCATTTTGATTTGAAAAAGAAATGTTAACATATTGGATAATTTAATATATAATAGTTTATGAATAAATATAATAAAAGTTTCTAGTATATTTTTTTAATAATTATGAAATTATTTTTTTGTACAAATTTTATGAATATTATTAAGAATTCAAGGTTATTTAAATACAATATAAAATAAATGACCTTCAATTATCTGAATTTTATACTATCCTGTAAATTTCAATTAATTAATACTAAATTATATTATGTAGATAATGTTATTATATTATTTAAATTTTTATCTATAATCAAACGCTAATATTTTCATTTAGTCATAATTTGCTTTTAGATAAATTTATTCATCATATTATCAAACATGTAAATATGAACTGGCAAAATTACTTTTACCAAATTTAAAAAACTCCGAAATTTCAAACTTTGCTATTTTTTTTGCATAATATGTTAAAATAAAATTGTAAAAATATTGTAACCTTTTTAAACTTTTTATTAAATAAGTTTATGGTATGCAGTAGAATTTTATTACTTACCTGACAATATTAAAAATTATAACTGTAATCTAGCCTTTAAGTTATATTTACAATAATGTAACCATTTATTAATGATTGAAGTTTGAATGTAAATGAAATTAAGGAATTGTGAAAAAATAATTATCAATAAAAATTGATTAATTTTTTAAAAGTATTTTCGAAAAAACTTCAATATTATGAAAATACTACAAAGATTTTTATAAATTTTATAATTATTTCTTATCATTTTATATCACATAAATCTTTAACTTATAACCAACTTCGAAAATTTATTATTATTCTTTTGATACTCATTTTACTCGATAAATTATTAATTTAACTAAACCATTTGAATTAAAATATTTATTCAAAAATCTTGGTGATTATTTAGAGAATTTCGGGTATGGATTTGGTTATAATAATCTATTATTAAATTACCAATTTCTTTAATTAATTAACTATAAAATATTGTAAAAATATCAATTTTTTTTTGATTTTTATGAATTTGAAAATAAAACTATTTATCCAGCGTTCAATTTAATCGAAAAAAATCTTAATCATCTTTCTATCAACGTCAGTCAATTTTCATAATTTTGTAAATATATTATATTTAATATAATATTTTATTTTTTTATTTAATAATAAAAAAAATTGATAGAAAAAGAAAAAAAAATTAAAAAAAAATTTGGGGAAAGAGAAAGAAATCGATTTAAAAAAGGGAAATTACTGAAAAAAAGGAATCTGAAAAAAAAATAAGTACCGAAAAACATTCTGAAAAAAAGGACAATAATTCAATCCAAAAGAGTGAAAAATACGGTCCAAAAAAGAAAGATCGAAAAAAAATAATATAAAAAAAAATTGGTTTTAAAAAGACCGAAAAAAAAAAATTCAGTTTGGGAAAAAAAATTAAATGTAAATGGGAAAAAATAAAATTTTCAAGTTTGAAAAAAAACTAAACCGAAAGAAGAAATTTTTTTTCGGTAAAAAGCTAAAAATATTTGAATTAATAATCAAAAAAAGAATTCCAATTAAGGTAAAATTTCAGTTAATTAGAATGCACACGGATCGAATAGTTTTTGACCATAAATAGACATACGGAGGCATGTTATTGTTACATATTAATTCCAAACATCAGACAAATTTTTTGTTATATAGATTTATCAAAAAATTTATTATGGATTTAATTAATATCAAAAGTTGTTTAAAAATATTACAGAAACTTATGTTACGAGTTTATAGAGTGTGTACACAGTGAAAACAAATATTTATTACTGAGATTTAATAGCAATATATAATAACATAAAGTTTTATTTGTAGTAACTTGTCTAGACGTTTTTGACTTTTTATTTTTGAAAGTCAAAATTGGAAAGGTTTAGACTTTAGACAATGTCAAAACATATAAGAATTATAAATTTTTTATAATTATAATTTTTGATTTATATTTATATTTCGTCTCTTTGTGCTTAAAAAAAAAAAACTTTAATTACCAGTACTCTCAAAATTGACCAGTAAAATTTAATTCATAAATTCTTAAACTATTTATTTGCACAAATAAGCCAACGACATTTATACTACAAGTTTTACTAAAAAAAATGATCATTGATCTTCATGTTTGACAATATGATCAGACGCATAGTCACATGGACATATTCTTTTGTCTATAGACTGTAAATTAGAACTTACAAATTTTAATTTAGTCATTAACTGATTTGTTGTAGAATAATTTCTTGTTATTTTATAAAAATTTTAAATACTCTTCCTTCCATTATATCCGATTTTATGTCAGAGTTTTTGTCTATTTCTCACTGGAATGGATCTCAAATCAATACTCATTTACCTCAGAGACGATCATGTTTTGGTCCTAAAGTTGAATACGAACGTCATCACGTGAGGTATTTAAGAAATTCTGATCGTATATGTTGCACAAGAGGTCCGAAACGTAATTAGATTACAGGTTACTTTGTTGTTTGTTTTATGTTATTAAACTTTATTAGTATTGGAATAATTGCTAACGAATCAATTCCAAAATCAACGTAAGTAAATATAAAGTATCTACTATAAATTTGAATCTATACTATAAAAACCTATCTAAATTGTGATACAATTATTATAGCGTTAAAAATACTCTATTATGTGTTTACTAACTATCACTATCATCTTCCCTAACATATTGAGTTTGCGCAATACGTTTCTTGTTAACGTTCAAATCATCCATCTCTGTTACCTTTTCACAATCATTTATCGTTACTCTCAGTTGATTCTATCACTAAATTTCTTTTTTAAATTGTTAAAATTTTTTAGTACTTTTTCTGTGGTTAGAACATTTGAACTCTCTAGACTATCCTTTGCTTCGTAAAATTGTTCATTCTCTAAAGGATATTTAGTATTATTGTTTGGCATCGTCTTTTGGATACTCTGTGTCCCAAACTTACCATCCTTCAAAATTAATTAGTCTTGACTTTCAATTTGAACCCTTTTCCTATTTCATCCTCCATTGCTGACTTATAAACTGCGTTCGTCATGTCATTTTCGTTGTTGAAATAAATCAAGATATATCTGATTTTTTTTATCCTAATTATTTTTCTAAAATGACCACCGTAATTCTTAACATAATATTTAATAATTAGTACTCCATCATTTGCTCCGTTATCTTTCGCTATCTCTTTTACTGCTCGACAGCAAAATCTCTTATTTATCTCTCTTACCGATAAACTTGAATCAAACATTCTAAAGAATGTTGTTTGTTTTACGCTTTTTTTCTGATTTATTACATACATATTCATCACCATTTTACTAATAAAGTTATAATATTTTATTTAAAATGTTTAAATAATTAGTCTTAAATTGTTTTTTTTTTTTCTTTTAATTTTCGTAAAAACTTTAATTGTTTAATATGTTTAATACGTGAAATAAAGCAAATATGAATATATGATCAGCAGGCGATTACCTAATTCATTACACGTGACTAAAGTCACATTCTTTTTTTGTGTATCTCCAAAATAATTGACCTGCATGCACCTGTGTGTAATTTGTGTAATTTGTGTAATTGTATGTCCGTAAATTGCTAATTAAATAAAAACTTTTTTTTTTTTTTCATACTCGAATAAAATAATTTTTCCATAACAATATTATATACATATTTAAAATGTCAGAAATGAATGAATGGTTTAAGTGGATTGATGAAGCTATTGCTAAAAAGCATATTAAACATTACGAATATAAATATTTTAAAAATATTCAAGAAATTGGTATCGGTGGTTTTGGAAAAGTTTATCGTGCGAAATGGAAAAATTTACCTAAATATTTTGCATTAAAATCTCTTCTTAATATTGATGAAGGAGCAATTAAGGAACTTGTTAATGAGGTGATTTATAAAATACTATGTATTATACTAACATAATTTATATGTTATTTCCATTTTAAATTTTTTTATTGTTAATATGTAGATTGAACTTCAACGTGAAGTTATTTTTCATGATAATATTATTAGTTTTTATGGGATTACTATTTCAGATCAAGGTAATAAATAAAATAATATTTTGTATTATTAAATGCAATCAATTAAAAGTAATAAATTTTTTATTTATATAGAAAATCAAAATTATAAAGTTAAGAAATATCTTTTAGTGATGGAATACGCTGACGGTGGTTCTCTTTGTAATTATTTGAAAGAAAACTTTGAGAAACTTATATGGGAAGATAAACTTAAATTTGCTTACCAGTTGGCTAGTGCCGTATCATGCTTGCATGATGAAGACATAATACATCGTGATTTGGTAATTTATCAAATTTATTGATAAAATACTTATTATACTAATTATATTATTTATTATCAATATTTATATTTTATTTCTTTTATTATAGCATTCTAATAATGTATTAGTCAATCAAGATACTATCAAATTGGCGGATTTTGGATTATCAAAGAGAATTGAAGCGTCAACTAAAAAGAAAAAAGATTTATTTGGTGTAGTTCCTTATATGGATCCAAAAAAATTCAGCAATAGATCATATTCTTTAAATAAGAAGAGTGATGTATACAGTATAGGCGTACTTTTGTGGGAGATATCAAGTGGTAAGCCACCTTTTTATGTAGAAGGAGAGTCGTATGATTGTAGTTTAGCCTTCCAAATTGTGCAAGGTCATAGAGAAACTACTGTTCCTGATACTCCCATTGAATATATTAAGCTTTATACTGGTAAGTTTAACACTTTTTTATTTTTTTATGAAAATAGTTTTATAATTGGATATTTTGATTTTTTTTTTTAGAATGTTGGGACGACAACCCAGATAATCGGCCATCTATTCAAGAAGTTGTTGAAAGATTAGATGGTATAATTAATCAAAAAAATGATAATATTGATGAGAAAACTGATCAATCATTTACAAATAAAAATATAGGTTTAAATAATATTGAAGAATCATCACATGGAGAATTATCCCAGGTTATTCAAGAATTCAATAAAATGAATACAAAAGAAATCATGGGAACTATGACATCAAGTAATCAGATTATTAACCAAAATATTTTACCTGAAAATGATTTAAGTGTAATAGTTAATAATATTACAGAATTTATTTCAGAAGTGCTAAATAAGGGAAATATTAATAAGTTAAGACAGAAAGTTATTGATTATTTTAATAATCAAAATATAAATCCAAAAGATTTTTATAATTGGCTACTATTTAATAATCAAAATTATAATTCAAATTCAATTTTTTTACTTGGAATTTTTAATTATTATGGAATTATAACAAGTGAAAATTATAAGATGGCTTTTGATTTATTTATTAATGCTTCTGAACAAGATCATATATTGGCACAATGTTTTGTTGGTACTTGTTATAGTTTTGGAAATGGAACTTCAATAGATAATTCATTAGCTTTTAAATATTACGAAAAAGTAGCTAATAAAGATTATACAATGGGACAGTTGTCGATTGGGTGGTGTTATCTTAATGGATGTGGCATAAATAAAGAACCAAAACTTGCTTTTTATTGGTATGAAAAAGCTGCAAATAATGGGAATATAATAGGCATGTCTAATCTTGGCTATTTTTATGAAATTGGAAAAGGTGTTGAAAAAGATATAGATAAAGCAATTTATTGGTATAAAAAATCTGCAGAACAAGGACATAATTATTCTCAAAAATGCCTAGAAAGATTAATGAAAACCAAGTAATTTATGTTAAATTTATATGTAATCTGTAATCAATCAATCTATTTATTAATAAATCATTTTTATTATAAATGTAGTGTATAGTACATTTTGAAATGTTATTTATAAACTATGTTAAATTAATTTATGGATAAATTAAATAAATTTCTATGACAAATCAGCATTTATTGATATTATTAAAATTTTTTGTAATGTGGCATTAAAAAAAAATACATGATGATTTACCCATTTCAAATACATAAAATAACATTTAAAGAGCTATATTTTTAATGTTAGATTCTTATTCACCCTTTAATTTATTACTAAACTATCGGGAAATTTACTTACATAAATTTAAATGACGAAATTAACTATACTACTGTATATTTAATAATTTTATTCATACATTATTTTTTTTAATTTAATTTACCAGTACTCTCAAAATTGACCAAGAAAAATTGAACTCATTTGATTTTAAATTATTTATTTACACATAGTAAGTCAGCAAAATTTACACTACAAGTAATACAAGATTTTCAATAAAAAAAATTCGATCATTTATCAGCAATATGATCAGACACATGGTCATAGATTTAGACTCATAGTTATATCTGACAGTTAAAATGTGTAATAGTTTATGAAAAAATAATGATTATAATGCTAGCTAGCTTTCATATTGACCAATTATTTTGTTCCAAATTTTCTTTTTTTTTTTTTTATGAATCAGTGTGGTTTTATTCGGTCTGAAATCTAAAAGAAATTACAACCTTGTAATTGACTAATTGTAATTTTATTTTCTAAAATGATTGATTGATTTTCCAAATAAGCAGGAAACGATTTCGTAAATAAGAAAAGTACTAGACTATTACTAATTTACAACGTTAGGATGCTATGAAATATTGAAACACTAAAAGTGATTTTTTTGTTTCTTTAAAAATCTGGTCGCACTGAAAAGAAAAAACATTCTTTTTTAGGAAGCTTAGTAGTTTATCAATTAAGACATAACTTATTGAATTTTTTTAAAAAAGATCACGTCTTAGCATAAAAGCCCAAAATAAAAAAAATTTAAGATTAGATAATCTGAGATATACCTTAAATATGGGACTGTCGCCATTTTATTAATGTAACTTATAGTTACTCGCTCTAATTTGCAATACATACTGTACATATAACACATTGAATAGTATATCATTTCCATCTGTTATAAATGTGCACGTTGAACTTTTAAAGTTTTAGATAATATTTTATTGGCATTTCATTTACATTATTATTAATCTCCAGTCAAAATTTTATTAATTATACTTTATATTATGTTATTCATACAAATATATTACTGCTTCTAAATATGAATTAGGCATAAACTATTCAGTCAATAATTTCTTTATTACTTAGGTATTCAATAAATTAGCTACCATTTGATCTCATAATTCCAAAATTCATCATCATAATATTCATATATTAACTCCGTCCTTCTATTTTGAATTTTTTAATAAATTTATACCATACAAATTCACAATGATTTAATTGTAAAGTTTTTTTTATTTTAACAATTCCAAATTCTGGAATTTGTTGCGGTCATATTCATCCAAAATTATCTCATCTGTATATATTGCTTCTAAATATTGACATTTGAGAAAAATTAAAATTTTTGAATTTAGATATTGTAATAATCAAAAAGAAGAGTATAATCAGGCAATTTACAAAAATAAAATATGCTACAGTATTTGTAAATAGAAATAAACCCTATAAGAATTAGAAAATATTTTAATCAAAATTTCCATTGGTACTTTGAATAAATTTACAGCTAAATATATGAAACGGTATAAAATGTTTAACTAAGTAAGTGAAAGTTTATAATAATTTACATTCATCATGTATTCCTCAAATTTTCCATTTAGTTTATTGTTATGTAATCTTAAGGATTATAAATTAATTATTGGAAATATATAAAAGAAGTACTGACGTTATAATTGTAAATAGATAAATAATTGAATTTATATAAATTTATATGCTTTTCTAAAGCCTGAACATTTATGATATTCGTCTATATATGTAAATATTAAAATTTTTTTTTTTTGTTTTTCAATTAATTAATTAATTTAGCAATCCAGTATTCATTACCCGTAAATTCATATAAAATTTTTTCTATTGATTTGTATATTTAAGCCAACTCATGATAAACTCTTTGCTTTCCTACTAGATCAGAGTCGTCGAACATATCAAAGTTTAACTCATATAGAATTGAATGAAGAAATATTTGCTCCCGAATATTGATATATCATACCGGAAAATTTAACATATTCAAACTCATACTTTTTATAGATGAACATTCACTAATAAAAAGCTTATAAATTTTCTTCCTTTAATAACCTTGTTCCATTACTTGGAAAAACGGTATGAATATTATTAAGATATACTGTATACAATATCTAAACATAATTTAATGAAAATTTTCGTTTTTGAAATTTTTTTATAATGATATTTCATTTATCAAAAGTTTAATTGAATTAACTGATAAATGTAAAATATATTGAATAATACTGAATATATTTATAAGGATAATTCCATAAAATTGAAATTATAACTTCACACCGAAGTTTATTAACTAATAAACAAGAAAATAAAGATTTTCTATATTTTTTCTTGTTATTTGATTCAGTGTTATCTAAATCTCGAAAGACATAATAAAAGAATATCACTATTTAATATTGATACTTTCTTTTAAGAATAAAAATAGTAAAATAACGGCGAAAAGATTTGTAGTAATCGTGTCATAATCAATCACGTGTATCACTGTTATGACATAAGACACGATCAATATTGCATGTCACAGTTGTCACACGATAATTAATAATCAAGTGATTATCTTTTCAATAAGTATAAATTAATATTTTAACGGACAGATAATCATTATTAATCCCGTTTTATACGCTAGTTTTCAGCACGAGAACTGGTTACTATTGTTTACTCCCTGCTGTTTTTCTACAGATTCAACAGCTTATCGAACATTTGAAAATATCAATTAAGAAATAAATTTAGTTATTAAGAGAAATTTAGAAAAAAATTTCCAGATTCTTGGACAATATCGATTGTAAGATAAATTCAATTTTTTACCAAATTTAAAACATTATTATAAATAAATTATAAGTTCTTTATTTTTTTTTTTTTTTTTTTTTGAAAATTTTCTTTTTACCTTATAATTTAAAACTAAA
>QZLH01000167.1:68520-83563 GCA_003833135.1 Oehlia diaphana | reverse complement strand
AATTTTACATGTTCATTTTAATAATTTGGACACTAATGTCCAAAATGTCCATTTAAAACAATAACCGTACCGTACTGTACAGGTTCTATATATAGAGAGATTATTATGCAATCATATTAAAATATATCAGCTGATATGTATTTTACTCTAAAGAAAAAAAAAAAAGTAAAAAAATTTCTAAGGTTGCCCTGCGTGTATACAACCGATACAAAAATTTTTGATGTGCAAGAAAGATTTTTAATAAAAGAATTCAATATATGAAACAACAATATGAATATTTTATTAGTCACGATAATAATTTTAAACTTTTTTAAACAAATAAATAATTATTTTTTATATTTTTTTTAAAAAATTTAAATTAAATATTCTCTTCTATCGATATTCACATGTCAGTGGTACATTATTGAATTTTTTTTTTTTTTTTTTTTTTTTTTTTTTTTGTCCCTTGCTGCGCAGCGTTTTGGACTGACAATAAAATACTAATTAATATTGATCAAAATAGTATATAAAAAGTATGATTTTTATGACGTAAAAACTTAAAATAATACATTTAATTTCAGAAGATATAGATTAATTTATATCTTATGATTGCAAATATATTTGATATTTAGTTATTAACAAAAAATATTTAGTCCATCAAAATCAAATAGACTGACCAATAAATTTATTTAAGTAATATTTATGGTTTAATGCAAAAGTAAATGAAGGTTAAGTAAAAATTTCCGTTGATCCTCGCACGTCACAGTCGTTATACTACATTATTTGTTATGTAAAAATATATAATATTATTATTTTAACTCTTATCTCAATATAAATTATAAAATTTTTTTTTCATGCAATTTCTAAAAAAAATTAGCATTTTGCTTCATATACAATTTTATAGATTGTTAATTAAATTACAACGGTTTTCATTTCCTAGCCTACTTATATTTACAATATATTTAAATATCAAGATTGTGCTGTAAGACAGGAAGGTTATATAACTGTAAATAGGTAACAAAAGATTTGTACTCATTTACTATTAGCTCTACGTGTCTCTTCAGGGCCAGAATTATATAACGCCGTGGAATCTCAAAAATTCAAAGTTTTATTAATAAAGTAAAAAAAAAAAAAGATATAGTGCAAAGCAGATCAAAGTAACCTGTAGTTTAATTATTTCGTTTTCACGACCGCTTGTGCAATAAGCACGATCAGAATTTCTTCAGAGGTTCATATAAACCTAAATACTTCACGTTCGTAACTCAACTCTAGGACCAAAATATGACCGCCTTTGAGGTAAATAGTACTGAATTGGGATTTATCAAAGTGTCAAATAAACAAAAAATCAACACTCTGAGAAAGATATAAAATCGAATATAATGGCAAGAATATTCAAAATTTTGATAAAATGAATATTCAAGAAATTGATTTTAAAGCAGGTATCAATAATTATATTTCTAAATTAACGAATAAAGGAATATCCAATTGATATTTTAAAAAGAAATTTTTATTAAATATTTTGATAATCATAAAACAACTTTTTTTTTGAAACAAAATAAATAAAAAAAAAAGTTTCTTCTTTTTTGACATTTTAGCATGCAACCGAACCGAATCTTTAAAGAACAAAAATAATCACTTTTATTGTCTCAATATTTCATAGCATCCTTACGTTTTAAGTTATACTTAAAAAGATTAGTACCAGTTATATACTTTCCTTAATATAAAATTACATCCTGTTTATTTGGAAAATCCATCATTTTAGAAAATTAAAATTACATTTGCAAGGTTGGAATTTCCTTTAGATTTCAGAGTTCGAACAAAAAAACGTGCTTTTCATAAAAAAGAAAAAAGAAAAAAAAATTTAAATAAAATTAATTGGTCAATTTATTTCTTTCCCATAAATTTTAATTTAGACATTAACTATCAGACATAGTAACTATACAAGTCTAGTATTACAGTCTATACCATGTGACCATGCCCTATAAAAACGAAATGTGTTAAATGTATTTTAAATTCGTGCTCATGTGTAATAAATGTCTAAAAAAGCACCATTTTGTTTAATTTTTGTTTTTTGTAATAAGACATAAATCGGATAAAATGGTGCTTGTTTAGACATTTATTACAGAGCACAAATATAAAACAAATTCAACACATTTCATTTTTATAGGGATGTGTCTAATCATATTGTCAGATAACATTAAACAAAATCTTGTATTACTTGTTGTGTAAATTTTGTTGACTTATTTGTGCAAATAAATAGTTCAAAATTAAATGTTCTGTAGTATGAATTAAATTTTACTGATCAATTTTAAGAATACTGATAATTAAGCATTGTAATTATAGTTAATTTTATCCTTTATTTAGGTAGTAAGTAAATAAAAGATTAATAATCTGACTTTAAAAATATAGGCTCTTTAAAGAAAATGGAATATTAGGACAATGATTTTACCCATAAAATAACATATAATGTCGCATTACAAGAAATTTTAATAATATCAATTAATGTTGATTTGTTATAGAGATTTATCTAATTTATCCACAAATTAATTTAACATAGTTATAAAATAACATTTCAAAATGTACAGTATATACACTACATTTATATTTATTAATAAATATATTGATTACAGATTACAAATAAAATTACATGAATTACTTGGTTTTTATTAATTCTTTTAGGACCATTTGAGCAGTTTCATGTCCTTGATCTGCAGATCTTTTATACCAATAAATTGCTTTATCTATATTTTTTCCAACACCTTTTCCAGTTTTATAATAATAACCAAGATTAGACATGGCCACTATATTCCCATTATTTGCAGCTTTTTCATACCAATAAAAAGCAAGTTTGGGTTCTTTATTTATGCCATATCCATTTCTATAACACATCCCGGTATACAACTGTCCAATTGCATAATCCTTATTAGCTACTTTTTCATAATATTTAAAAGCTAATGAATAGTTTCGTGAAGTTCCATATCCATAATAATAACAACTACCAACAAAATATTGTGCCAATATATGATCTTGTTCAGAAGCATTAATAAATAAATTAAACGCCATCTTTTTATTTTCACTTGTTTTAATTCCATAAAAATTGAAAAATCCAAGTAAAAAAATTGAATTTACATTATAATTTTGATTATTAAATAGCCAATTATAAATTTCTTGTGGAGTTATATTTTTATTATCAAAATAATCAAAAACTTTCTGTCTTAACTTATTAATATTTCCCTTATTTAGCACTTCTGAAATAAATTCTGTAATATTATTAACTATTACACTTAAATCATTTTCAAGTAAAATATTTTGGTTAATAATTTGATTACTAGGTGATGTCATAGTTCCCATTATTTCTTTTGTATTCATTTTATTGAATTCTTGAATAACCTGAGATAATTCTCCATGTGATGATTTTTCAACACTATTTAAAGCTATATTTTTATTTGTCAATGATTGATCAGTTTTCTCATCAATATTTTCGTTTTTTTGATTAATTATACCATCTAATCTTTCAACAACTTCTTGAATAGATGGCCGATTATCTGGGTTGTCATCCCAACATTCTAAAAAAGTAAATACAAATTTTCGATTATAATACTATTTTTATAAATAAATAAAAAAGTGTTAAACTTACCAGTATAAAGCTTAACATATTCAATGGGGGTATCAGGAACAGTAGTTTCTCTTTGACCTTGCATAATTTGCACAGCTAAACAACCATCATATGACTCTCCTTCTACATAAAAAGGTGGTTTACCGCTTGATATCTCCCATAAAAGTACGCCTACACTGTATACGTCACTCTTCTTATTTAAAGAATATGATCTATTACTGAATTTTTTTGGATCCATATAAGGAACTACACCAAATAAATCTTTTTTCTTTTTAGTTGACGCTTCGATTCTCTTTGACAATCCAAAATCCGCCAATTTGATAGTACCTTGATTGACTAATACATTATTAGAATGCTATAATAAAAGAAATAAAATATAAATAGTTATAATAAATAATATAATATAATGATTATTTTATCAATAAATTTGATAAATTACCAAATCACGATGTATTATGTCTTCATCGTGCAAGCATGATACGGCACTAGCTAACTGGTAAGAAAGTTTAAGTTTATCTTCCCATGTAAGTTTCTCAAAATTTTCTTTCAAATACTTGCTAAGAGAACCACCATCAGCGTACTCCATCACTAAAAGATATTTCTTAATGTTGTCGTCACTTTGATTCTCTAAAAAAAAAGAATAAATTTTAAATTTATTTAATATAATAATATTTAAAAAAATATTTTACTTATTACCTTGATCTGAAATAGTAACTCCATGAAAGCTAATAACGTTATTATGGAAAGTAACTTCACGTTGAAGTTCAATCTAAATAAATTATACATAAAATAAATTTTTAACACAAAAATAACATATAAATAGGTTTATAATATGCATATTTTATATTCACCTCATGAACAAGTTCCTTAATAGCATCCTCTTCAATATTAAGAAGAGATTTTAACGCAAAATATTGATATGAATTTTTCCATTTCGCACGATAAACCTTTCCAAAACCACCAGTACCAATTTCTTGAATATGTTTAAAATATTTATACTCGTAATGCTTAATATGCTTTTTAGCAATGGCTTCACCAATCCACTTAACCCATTCGTTCATTTCAGACATTTTGAATATGTATATAATATTGTTATGGAAAAGTTATATTTATCCGAGTACAAAATGAAGGGGAAAAAAGTTTTTATTTAATTCGGGCATACAATTACACAAATTACACAAATTACACACAGGTGCATGCAGGTCGATTATTTTAGAGACACAAGAAAATCTGACTTTAAATCACGTGTAATAAATTAGTGAGGTAATCGTTCGCTGATCAGCTATATTTATTTCACTTATTATCAACTTTGTATAAACCTTCTTGTATATTTTAACCTCTTCGCTTTATCCCGTTTTCTTTTTCTTTCCACAGTTACGTCGAGTTATCCCAGCGGCGTAGTTTAGCTACTCCTATTTTTTTTAACGAAGAGTGATCCGCCTACATGGGGAACACATCCGTTAACTTACTTTAGTTAGGTTTCTTACTATGTATTTTTTGCCCCCGGTATTTGGATTTTGGGACTACACTAAGTTAGTTCGTATTTCACTCTTAATGAACAAAATAAAATATTTCACTTATTAAACAAGTTAAGCAATTTTGAAATTTTTATAACATTTTACAAGAAATAATATGATGATGATAAAGTGAAAAGGATAAAAAAAACAAAGAACAAAGTAACCTGTAGTCTAATTACTTCACTTTCATCGCAAATCTGTGACCCAACAAGCATGATCATAATTTCTTCAGAGGTCCATAACCCAAATATTTCACGTGATTAACGTTCGTAACTCTCCGCCTTTGAGGTAAATACCGAATTGAGATCTATAATAGTGACAAATAATCAAAAAATCAATACTTTGAGAAAGACGTAAAATCGAATATAATGGCAGTAATATTCAAAATTTTTTGAATTTTGATTGCATAACATGATCAAGATTTTAATACGATAGTTAACAAAATAAATAATCATCATGTTCTAAATTAACTACTAATAAACTAATAAATAAAGGATTATCCAATTTGTATTTAAAAATAACAATTTATTAAATGTTCTTGTATTAAATTATAAAATAATTTTTTTTTTTTGAAAATGTGATTAAGGAAATAAACTTTTTCTTGTCATTTTAGCATGCAACCGGATTTTAAAGAAAAAAAAAAAACAATCACTTTTAGTGTCTCAATATGATTCCATAACATCTTAACGTTTAGGTTATACATAAAAGGTTATTATATTAGCTTAATACTTTATTTATTTCATGGAATTACTTCCTGTTTACCTGGAAAATCAATCATTTTAGAATTAAAATTAAAATTACAAGTTTGGAATTTCCTTTAGATCTCCAAAAACGCACTTTTTCATTAAAAAAAAAAGAAAGAAAAATTATAATAAAAAAAAATAAATAAATGGTCAATATGAAAGCTAGCAGTATTATGAATATTCTTTTCCCATACAATATTACAAATTTTAATTTAGATATTAACTTAGAAATAATTACACCAGTCTAAAACTACAACCTATATACAAATAAATACCTCCATACATGCGACCATGCGTCTGATTATATTGTCACATGAACTGATCAATGATCGATTTTTTTTTTTAGTGAAAACCTTAAGTTAACTTATAGTGCAAATTTCGTGACTTGTTTGCTGCAAATAAATAGTTTAAAATAAAGGATTAAATTTTACTGGTCAATTTTGAAATACCGGTAAATTAAATTATACTAAGTATCTATATCTATATAATTAAAAAAAATGGTGTTTGTGTGACTAACGTTTAGATTAGCCTGTATAAATTATTTTGAATTGCTGATTCGTTTTTTTTTTTTTTTTTTTTTTTTTTTTTTATTTTTTTTTTTTTTTTTTTTTTTTTTTGTAAACGTATTTAATTTCTTTATTAGTCCTTTATAACTCATTACAAAAACTAGCAAATATAATAAAATACATTGAAGTTAGTTTAAAAACCTAAACTACACCTCTCCATACAAAAATTTAGATAAAATCTAAATATAAAACTAACGTAACCTGCGTGCTATTCACGATAAAAAATTATTAATATATTTACTATTTTCTATGTATTAACTAAGTTACTTATTACCTGATTCCCTAATTTAAAACGATCCAAAGTCCCTAATCTAAATACGCTATCTTTTATATTATTTTCAAAGTCTATTTTAACTAAAGTTTTTAATCTTTTATTATTTTTATTATTTTTTTTATTTTCTATGTTTTCACTCGTTTCCCCATTATTTGCATCCTCAATTGTTCTAGCCTTCTTGCGTTTCGATTCCCTTGTAATACCCACTTGTTTTTCAAATCTTATAGTTTCCTCGCATCTAGCCAACCAAATTTTTTCACGTAAACTATCCAAATATTCTGAAAACACTATTCTTAAAAGTTTCTTTTCTTCTACTTTGCGAAAAGCTGACATCCACCTTTCATTGATTATACCCTGTGTAACTTCTCTTAAGATCCCTTCTGTCGGTATAATAAAGGATCTAGACGATGCAATATCTAGTAATTTCTCTTCAAATTCTACAATGTCATCTTTTTGCTTAAGACCATTCTCTTCATCTACCACTAAATTTTTGATGATATCTTTAAATAATGCCATTTCTGTAATATTAATTGCTGATTCGTATTCTTTATAGTTAAGGTCCGCTTGATCGGCAAGTCATGTTGTACATCTAATCCAATTCCGGTTAATGAAATTTTTAATCGGGAATTTTTTTTTAAAAATTTTTTTTCTTGAACCGATCTTTTACAAATGCGTGGTTCTTCCTTTTCAAATTTCCTCTTTTCTCTTTCGAAACACCTTTTTCTTTTCCTTTTTTTTTCTTTTTTCAACTCGATTTTTCTATTTGTTCCTCCTCACAAATTTTTTTTTTTTTTTTTATTTTTCAAATTTTTTTATTTTTTTTCCGGTTGGCTTTTTTTTCCAATCCGAAATATTTTTTCCCCTTTTCCTTTTTCGGTTTGGCTTTTTTCTTTCAAACCAAATTTTTTTCCCGTTCACCATTTAGGTTTGGATCAGTGATCAGATCGATGTTGCGGCGCCACGGCAATTGCCTTTTTTCCCGATTCTTCTTATTAATAATAATAATATTTTTTTGTATCAAGCTCAATAATAGACTAACATAATTACTTATTTATTTATTTTTTGTAACAATAGATCTTTATAATTAATCTTTCTGAGAATTCTTTTTTTTTCATATTAATTAGTGAGATTTTTTTTTTCTAGAGCATGTAATTTTTTTTAATGTTACAATGGAATATTTTAAGATAAATAAAAGATTTTTTTCGTAACAATATAACAATAAACTACTTATACAAAATTGTTTTTGTAATGAATTTGTAAATTTCACAGTACTGCAACCTTTGTTTCGTGTGATAAATAAAATTTGCATTTAATAATAATATTTCATATACTGCATATCACTTGCACACAATTCATTGTTATTTGTATAATCATATAAATTGTGTAATTTACTGCATTTATTTCCTACTACCCTATGAAAACACAATTTCCATAAAGTATATGTTATTTGACCATATACTGTATTATTCGAAAAATCATTATTTGTTTATAATTTAAATATGATTTTATTTGATATAATATTAAATATTCGTAAGTCCTTTTGTAAACACAAACAAGCACTAACTTAACGTACAAATGATGTTCAAATAACGTGTTTAAACATAATGCGAAATGCAATCATTACATAATAAGGTCAATTTACGTAGAGTAAATTCCTAATGTAAAATTTATGACTTTTATTTACTTTTACATTGTCGTTTTTTGACAGGTTTGCTTGAGTTATTATCTTCAATTAGACGTTTTCCAACATTTGTCTTTTTACGAGATGATCTACGAAGTGTTGGCTGCGGTGTCGATTTTCTAATGTTAACAATGTCAACAGAATAAATATTAATAAAATTAATTATTTATTATAACATTTAAAAGATACATACGAATTGGAAGATTTATTTGGCAATTTGTTTTGTTTTTCAATTTGCTGCTTCTCGATAGATCTTTATTTCACAAAAATCTCGGTCATGTGACTTTTGGCTAAATTTCAGCCAAAGTACCAAATTTCGACACATGACTTTCCGAATATCATTTCCGAAGTCGCATATTCTATAGGCCGGCAAAGATTATCGCGTGTATATGTGATAATCTTTTATAAACTTCTTTTTTATGAGCCTTCATACTGATCAAAAGTCTGGGTTAAACCCTGCCTAGATCAATCCCTGGATTCATCTGGGATGAAAATGAATAAATCCATATTTTGCCCCGGATTAATTCCTTAAATTTCACCAAAAATTACATCACACCCAATTATCAAATCCTAGATCAATCCATATTTTATCCCATATATTTAATCTCAGATTTAATTTCGGAATGTTAAATTTACTGTATATCACCAGGATAAAATCAATTCCAGGATATAATATAAATCAGATCCGGGATAAAATATGGATTAATCTGAGATGAAATATGGATTAATCCAGGGTATGATAATTGGGTGTGATGTAATTTTTGGTGAAATTTAAGTGGATCAGATCCGGGATGAAATATAGGAAAATCCAGGATATTAAATATAAGCGGACGGGTTACGCCTAGTTGTAATTATAATTAATTTCGTCCTTTATTTAGGTAATTGGTAGTTTTACTAATTAAAGAATGAATAATAATCTAAAAACATAAGCTCTATTAAAAAAAATGGAATATTAGAAAATGATGATTTTACCCATTTCAAATACTTTAAATGTTATTTTGTAACTATGTTAAATTAATTTATGAATAAATTTCTATGCCAAATCAGTATTAATTAATATTATTATAATTCCTATATCAGATATTAAATGTTATTTACAGTATTTTAAGATGTATATACTACATTTATAATAAAAAATGATTTTATTAATAAATAGATTGATTGATTACAAATTACAAATAAATTTACATAAATTACTTGGTTTCCATTTATTCTTCTAAGGATTTTGAGCTCTTTCATACTCTTGTTTTGCAGATTTTTTATAATAAATTGCTTTATTTATATCTTTTTCAACACCTTTTCCAATTTCATAACAACAACCAAGATTTATCATGGCCGTTATATTTCCTTTATTTGCAGCTTTTTCATACCAATAAATAGCAAGTTTTGGTTTTCTATCTATGCCATAACCACAATCATAACACCACCCAGTAAACAACTGTCCTATTGTACAATCTTTATTAGCTACTTTTTCATAATATTTAAAAGCTAATGAAGAGCATTGTGAAGTTCCATATCCATAAAAATAACAATAGCCAACAAAATATTGTGCCAATATATGATCTTGTTCAGAAGCATTAATAAATAAATTAAACGCCATCTTTTTATTTTCACTTGTTTCAATTCCATAAAAATTGAAAAATCCAAGTAAAAAAATTGAATTTACATTATAATTTTGATTATTAAATAGCCAATTATAAATTTCTTGTGGAGTTATATTTTTATTATCAAAATAATCATGAATTTTCTTTTTTAATTCATGATTACCTCTCTTATATACCACTTCAAAAATAAATTCTGTAATATTATTAACTATTACACTTAAATCTTTTTCAGGTAAAATATATTGGCTAATAATTTGATTACTTGTTGATGTCATAGTTCCTATTATTTCTTTTGTATTCATTTTATTGAATTCTTGAATAACTCGAGTTAATTCTCCATGTGATGATCCTTCAATACTATTAATACTATTTAAAACTATATTTTTATTTGTCAATGATTGATCAGTTTTCTCATCAATATTTTCGTTTTTTTGATTAATTATACCATCTAATCTTTCAACAACTTCTTGAATAGATGGCCGATTATCTGGGTTGTTGTCCCAACATTCTAAAAAAAAAAGAAATCAAAATATTCAGTTATAAAACTATTTTCATAAAAAAAATAAAAAAATGTCAAACTTACCAGTATAAAGCTTAACATATTCAACGGGAGTATCAGGAACGGTAGTTTCTCTATGACCTTGAACAATTTGGAAGGCTAAACTACAATCATACGATTCTCCTTCCACATAAAAAGGTGGCTTACCACTTGATATCTCCCATAAAAGTACGCCTACACTGTATACGTCACTCTTCTTGTTTAAAGAATATGATCTATTGCTGAATTTTTTTGGATCCATATAAGGAACTACACCAAATAAATCTTTTTTCTTTTTAGTTGACGCTTCAATTCTCTTTGACAATCCAAAATCCGTCAATTTGATAGTATCTTGGTTGACTAATACATTATTAGAATGCTATAATAAAAGAAATAAAATATAAATAGTTACAATAAATAATATATTTAATATAATAATTATTTTATCAATAAATTTGATAAATTACCAAATCACGATGTATCATCATGCAAGCATGATACGGCACTAGCCAACTGGTAAGAAAGTTTAAGTTTATCTTCCCATGTAAGTTTCTCAAAATTTTCTTTCAAATACTTGCTAAGCGAACCACCATCAGCGTACTCCATCACTAAAAGATATTTTTTAATGTTGTCACTTTGATCCTCTAAAAAAAGAATAAATTTTAAATTTATTGTAATATGATAATATACATTATTTTTTTAAAAAAAATATTTTATTTATTACCTCGATCTGAAATAGTAACTTTATGAAAGAAAGTTAATAATGTTATTATGGAAAGTAACTTCACGTTGAAGCTCAATCTAAATAAATTATATATAAAATAAGTTTTTAAACAGAAATAACATATAATAGGTTTATAATATGCATATTTTATTTTCACCTCATGAACAAGTTCCTTAATAGAATCCTCTTCAATATTAAGAAGAGATTTTAATGCAAAATATTGATATGAATTTTTCCATTTCGCACGATAAACCTTTCCAAAACCACCAGTACCAATTTCTTGAAATATTTGTACTCGTAATGCTTAATATGCTTTTTAGAAATGGCTTCATCAATCCACTTAACCCATTCGTTCATTTCAGACATTTGTATATGTATATAATATTGTTATGAAAAAGTTTATATTTATCCGAGTACGAAAAGAAGAGGAAAAAAAAATTTTATTTAAATTAGGTATACAATTACACAAATTACACAAATTACACAAGGTGCATGCATGCAGATCGAGATCAAGATCTGACTTTAATCACGTGTAATAAATTAGTGAGGTAATCGTTCGCTGTTTATTGTATTAAACAGTTGAATAAATTTAAAATTTTTACTTACAAATAAAATAACATATTAATAGTTGTTTAACCATTTTAATAAGATATTATAACGCTTTATCCTGTCATTGTCCAAAAAAAGAAGGATTCACGCGCAAACTTTGTATTGTTTTGCCTTTTTACCATTTCTTAATGTTATTTAACTTGATTAAGGTTTAATATAAGTATATTTGAAGTACACCTATAGTGATAAAATCTCCTAAATTTTCTTCTATATTTACCATAAAAGATGAATATATACAGTACAAAATTAGTACTAAAATTACGTTATTCGACATATTAGATATCGTAAATTGTTAATTACCGAAAATAAAATATCTAAAATATCTAAACATTCATTTCTATTGTACTAATGTAAAAACATTTTCGATAATAGTTAAGCTCATTTTTAACCACAGCACCAAGAATAGTATTATGATTGTGTCCAATATACATTGCAGCGGATTTATGAAATTTGGCAAAACTCTGCTGCGCCTTCGGGAATTTAAAATTGACTTACAGAAACATTAAGCTTTTTTCCTAAAAAATGTCAAATAATGACGCACCTTTAACACTGGAAAAATTGGTTAGGTAACGGAAAAATTGGTTAGACGCAAGATTTGGGGTACGAAAAATTTTACAGGTCAATTACTAATATGAAACGAAGTGAGAGACTAAATTTTCAAGAAAGACTATTTCACTGCAATGTGGAAGAATACAAAAAATTATAAAAACTTACAATGATTCTCTGTTACATAACACCGTATAATAACTCCATATTTGTAAAAAACTTCTTTTGACTCAATTAAAAGAAATGCAATTAAAGTATTAAAACTAAAAATTCAAAGTACTATAATTCTAAGCAATTCTCCGATAAATTTTCATTGAAATCCACACTAAAGGAGATTAACTAATACGCAATAGCACGGAATAAATTTTTCATCTAAGTATTCAAAATTCTCGCTCAAGCAATTCAGCGCCGCCGGCGATTGTTTGCGCTGATCACTATGAAATAAACTAGTTTATTATTCGATGCGATCACATGTTATATCACACTGCACCGCAGGCATTTTAGAAAATATAAACTTGGATTAGCTTATTTTGCTTAAAACCAGTGATATCCAATGTCATGACAATATTATACATAGTTTGAAACATTAATTAACAAGGATTGGAATCGACCAAAATCGAGTCAATCGATAATCGAATCTAATCATTTAATTATGGTGCAACCAAATAAAAAAAAATTCCATTGGAATTTTCGAAGTTACTCAATTAATTTTCTTTCAGAAAATTACGTTACGTCGTTACGCTAAAATCCATTTATTTTGTGAAGCTGCTATTACTAAAATAGAAATGATCTGCATAGCGTGAATCTTAGAACTATCTAAAAAAGAAAAGATCACATTTAAAAGACTTATAGACCTAGTCTAACGTTACACTTAATTGTAATTTATTAAGACTCGAAATTTGAGTTTCTAGCTATCTATACTTGTATGGATAAAGCCTCAAAGACAGAAAAAAAGTGCGCTGAGTGTGACAATCCCAAGGGCAAGTTTAATCTCTGTCCGACCTGTACCACACGCCACATTCAAGGAGAAATAGATGAATTTATTAAAGACACTCAAATACAAGCTCATGATATGGAAATGGCAGTTCAATGGGCCGATTGGGAAGAATTCACTAATATTAAAAAGATTGGTGAGGGTGGTTTCGGTACTGTATATTCATCCCGCTGGTCACAAAGCATAGGAATTGTTGCTTTAAAGACAATTGGAAAACCAAATGAATCGATGAACAATTTCCTGAAAGAGGTAATATACATATATATTTTTTACAGTATTTAACTTTAACTTGATTGAATACTATAATAATTGGATATGTTCAATTATATTAGGCAAAAGCCCTATTTCACTGTTATAACCAGGAAAACAGTTGTTTCCGCATAAAGGGCTTCACACAAGACCCCCTTTCCATGCAATATTATATCATAACTAGATACGCAAGATACGCAGAAAATGGTGATCTACGTCAATATTCCTAGCCTCTCTTGGGAAGATCGATTATATATATTGTGGGATATTAGCTTGGATTTAGAACGTATTCACAAAACTGGCCTCATTCATCGTGACATTCATGCTGGTAATATCCTGCACACGGGAAAAGTCTCTCACTTTAATTGTGGAACAAAAGTACATGATGGAGTAGCGTACATTTCAGATTTTGGTTTTTCAATAGCAGCATATTCCGACAATAATACAGAGGAAATCTATGGTGTCATGCCTTACATCGCTCCAGAAGTGCTTAATGGACATGGTTATTCAATGGAATCAGACATATACAGCATCGGTATTATTATGTGGGAGCTTGCGAGCGGGAAATCACCATTTGCACACATCTCCCATGATGCTTGTCTTGCACTAAAGATCTACGATGGGTTACGCCCAGAGCCAACCCCAATTGCACCGCCTTTCTACTTACAATTAATGCAAAGTTGTTGGCATAAAGATCCATTCAAAAGACCCAAAGCAAAAGAAATCAAGGAAACGGTCATGAATCAGGGGGGATTGTTTCAAAAGTACCAAGAAAAAATGCAATCTATTATCGAAAAACAAAAAGCTGCTAGTAATATCGATAATAACAACATTGATCCCAATGCTATTTATAAAAGTCGATTGCTACCCACTATCACTTCATTATTATCTAAACGGAATTCTTTTAAATAAAATTGATTATAATTCATCTACAATATTTAAACTGCAATCGCTAAATTTAAAATATTATTTATATTTTGTTATATCTTATACGTGATACATCATACATTTGACTCTTATTATAGGCTAGCGTATATTTAATCTGATAACTTTTCATTTCATATAAATTAGACTAAAGTTCACACTATTTTGGAAACAATGAACAAATCCTTTTTATTATTAATATATTATATAACTAAAATAGTATTATTGTAATTTTTGAATTTACAGATAATTTTAATAAAGCGATTCAAGTTTTTAGGGATATTTCATACTGCTCGGAAGCTAGTAATCAAATCAAGTTGTCGATCACTGAACGATTATAAAAATGTGATTTAATAACATTTATCCCCTGATCGGCACCATTTACACGATTATGCAAATGTAGTTATACCTACTGGGTAGCAAATTTTATATGTATTTATTTATCCGTTTCTAGGAAATTTTGCGGTAAATATTAACTA
>QZLH01000167.1:26875-67563 GCA_003833135.1 Oehlia diaphana | reverse complement strand
TGGAATAGTAAAATTTTACTTAGAATCGGAACATGATCAGCCTTCGGCCGATCATTTATCCAATCCTAGTAAAATTTTACTTATTCCTAATTAGCCAGGAGATAAGTAATACATATACAGGTAGCATATTAATTTATTCATTGTTCGTCTATTTTTATAGTTTTTTATTCTGTAATAGTGCCATAATTTTAAAGTATAAAAAAATTTTTTTTTTTTTTTATAAACAAGAGCCGTACGCTTCTCTTATTCAAAAGGATCTACATATCAAATTTGCTTTTCTGTATTAGCTACATGTATGAGGTTCTGAAAAAGATTTTCTAAAGATGCAAACTTTGTGAGTTTTGTATTATTTTAAACAATGCTTCATATGCAAACCAATATAAACGCAGTATATAAACTAATACATTTATATATTTTGGAATATACTGTATAGAAAATGAGTAACGTACACATGTTTACATAGAGTAGTATTATTATTATTAATTGATATTAACAAAAAAAAAATTTGTTGAATATTAAGAATTATTAAACACATAAAAATTATATTAATAAACTGATTATTTTACATATCATATTCGATAGTTCTATTTTGATATAATTAATATAAAAAATGAGTTTATATCTATTTTTGAGTCTATTTTTATTAGCATATTTTTCAATAAGAAAATATTTGCAAGATTGACTTCTATTATGCAAGTTTTTAATTGAAACTCTCTTCTTTAATGTTCTTGTTGCCTTCTCTAATTAATCTATTTCTAAGTATTCACATTTATTAATTTCCAATATTCCATATCATGTAAAATTGTAAATTTTAAATTTTAAAAAAATTAATGTTAAAATTATGCAAAAAGTGATGAACCTAGTTAAATTACCAACACAAAAGAATAAAATAATAAGAAATTAGTCTCTTAAGGTTTCAGTTCATAACATGTGTAGATTTAATTTAGTATGTTCATAACATATCAACTTCTGGGACTGAAGAAAAGGATTGATTATATAAGAATTCAGGAGAAAATTAAACATTTTATGGACAAGTTATATAAATTAAAGTTTTTGTTAATACTAGTGTTAAATATACTATTGAAAACAGGATACCTCAATTTTAAATTTTTCCAAAAATCAGTAATTATAGAAATTAAAAGTTATTTCCTTTTGTTTTATAAGTTTAATAATCACTTTTAATTTGTCTTATACGTTATTCCTATAAATATTATACAATTCCAATTATTAAAATTATTTCATAATTAGTTTATATTAGAATATCTGAGTTCACTACAAATGAAAATTTATTGAAGCTAATAAATCCAGAATTCCAGATAATTATCATGATATTCATCTAGAATTAACTATTGACGAACATTATTTTCTAATTACTTAAATATTGTAGTCTGATTACTTGATATAATTATCGATCCTAATTTCAGTAATTTTCCATTAATATTAATACTTATAACTATCATATTAAAAATCATACGCCCTAGTCCTCAAACTTCATTGTGGCTAGTCATTATATAATGATAAGATGATGCAATTGATGCATACATAGTAAATAATCGAATAAGCTTGTTTCTCTATCCTTTCGTAAATTCAACAATCCAGCAAGTTCAGATTTACTAACAATTAAATAATAATAATCTATATATTGATAGTAATGTACTGAACTTGGATAAACCGCGATTTTATCCGGATTGTAGACTTCGGATAACTTGAAATATTTCATGAACTAATGATCAGAATTTTATGATTTGTAGCTTGCTCGAACGCTCTTAGTGCTCAGAACGAATATTATAGTAATGCTGGAATTTCTTAATAAGTGGGTTTAAACCCAATTTTTACCAAATTAAAGTTTATATCCGGATTGAGTAACTATTTGATCCGGATAACGATTTTTATCCGGATCGGAAATACTAATCGATCGCTTATATATAATGTATATCTTAAAAAGACTCATTTATATTTGAAAGAGAAAGTATTTGCACTCGAATATTTATATATTGGATAATCTAACATCTAACTCAAATATTTTGTAGATTATATACAGTATTCATAAAAAGTGGAAATTTCTTCCTTTAATAGTTGTGATTATCATTAAGATTTTTGCAATTCTAACATAATGATAAAAAGAAAAGTTTTGCTTGTTGAATAATGCTAAAATGATATCTTTATCTACTAAAAAGTTTTATTATCTAAATTATTTGATGAATTTAATTTAAAAAATAATATCGATAATAATTCTTTTATTATTACATATTTCAAAGGACATTTAGAATCATGACTTCACACCAAAATAAGAAAATAAACATATTCCACATTAATATTTTGTTATTATTTAAAGTCATTATATGTCTACGCGTTTTAAAAATTTTGTGATTCACGCATAAATATAACGTGTAATTACTCATTTTTTACATTTTTTAACTATTTAAACTAAAATTATCTATATACTGTATATGAGACCGGAAATGAAGATTCCCGGTCATTTATAAACTCAGTTAATCACCTGCAATTTTCAAAAAGGTACTCATGAGTGACACTTAGTGCGACGGAGGATTAATACATACTCGTTATTCCATGGATATCAAGAGAGGGAGCATCGGTATATGAAGCTTTTATTAGATATCCAGGTTTATCTCATTACGTGTGACGTATACACAGATGGCTTTTATACTTTTTTATATCATTGACAAATAATCTATCGGTGTATGCATACAGTAATATCGATGGGATAAAATAAATTAATTCATCATAGGATTTTCGCGCGATTGAGTTTTAAAAATCTTAATTATTTTCCATTCCATCTACGAAATGCGAATTGCCGAAAAATCTCAGCAGTAAATGGATTTATTGATTAATTCAAAAAGAACTTGGTATTACAACAAAAATAATCATTTTTTTTTTATGATTAAAGAATATTAGAAGATCAAAAAATGGTAAATTGATTAACTTGTTAAATAATTACTAATATAATATTAAAAATTGAAAATTATGGATCTTTCTTGGAAGTTAAATACAAATTAAAAATAAAATATCATATCAAAGTTTATTAAAATGGAAATCCGTAGCAATACCATGATAATACCATGTTGAATGGTAAACCACTGTGACATAAACCGTAATGCAAAATTTGTTAAAAAGATAGTTTACTATTTGCCGATCAATATAAAAAATCATGTGCGCGAAAAAATTGACAAAAAAAAAATTTTAGCAAAATTTAATTTTTATTAGTCTGACATACTATGTACGGATAATGCAATAAAGAAATGTAGTATGCGATAATTTTATGTATTTTCTGATGCGATTATACACCCCGCATAACATGTAGCCACAAACTTTATATTATTACATAAAATGTAACCCGAAGGGAGCCAAGAGCTTTCCCTTTTTATCCACAACACTTGCTCCCGAGTCTCCAGGTCAAAGTCTCCATATTTGAATGCAAATGCCAATTGCCGATCAAATCACGCAGTGGGATAGCACTGATGACGCTTTTTATTGACTTCTCGAATCAACGGTGTCTTCATGTACCCGATGAATATTTCTTTGCCATCGTTGTCAATACAGGTAGGATTTTGTCTTGCTCTTTTGCGAATTTGATGCTTTCATTTGTTAGATTAATGGAAACAGAAACGCCAATAGGAAGTAATTTTCCAAGAGTAAGACCTGTAGCTCTTCCTACTTTAAAGATTTCAATCATCAATGTCATTATCAATTTATACAGGTGTTCCAGGAAGGTTTGTTTTTTGAATTCTTCAGGGAGAACTGAGCATTTGTTTGGACATAAGGTACGATTGGTTTTTGTAAAAGTACAATATGCAGCATCAATGTCGGTATGCTTCGGAGTAGTAGGTGTTTCGCATACCACGCTCATAACAAGCTAGAACTAAATTCTGTTTGTTTATTGATTATATTGTACATATCTTCTGAAATTTCTTCATACGCTTTATTATTACTCGCTATATCAACAAATGACTGCATCAAATTATTTAGATATTTATACGAAGGCTGATGGTATAATACTAGTCCCGGTACTTGATTCATTAAACCTGCATACGTGTTCACATCCATCTGATCTGAGATTTTATCACGCACGACAGCACTGAAGAGTTCCAGATGTTCCCTCAGATTCAAGAATTCCTATACTCGATCCTAACTCAACATCCTTCACAAGCACCAACACCAAATCCATAGGAACTGCAGCACAAGCCACATCTACTAGATACCACGAGTCTTATCCGGGAATTTATCATATCTGCGGCGCAGAATACCCTTCTGGCGAACTGGCGAACATATAGTATAATAGCAGGGATTTCAGTAATCTTGCCTTGAGTTCGCTTATAACCAGTGCTCATGCCGACCAGATTATAGTGTATATCACGGAAGGACTGCCCCAACTCATTGTCTAAGGCTCCATCAAAGGCCTTCTGCAAATTTTTTTGGGATCTTTTTAAAGGTTGGCAGCGGAACATGGGAGCTTTGTCGTCGAATTTCAGTGTTAGAAAACCCTTCCTCCTCTGTTATGAAACGAGTCATTTGATTTTCAATGACATTCTCTGTCCTTTGAATAGTAAGGAATGTTGCAAGAAACTACGCAGTAATTTCAAGTTTATTTCCAGAATATATCCTCATTCACATATAGGCGTTTCTCAAGATAATCACCCCAAGAAAGAAATTGAAAAATGATCGAAACCTATAGATTTTATCACGAACTCCCCAATAAGTCATACCGTTGATTTTATGCGGTGAAATCATAAGGGGTAGGTACTTCAACTGGTTTTAATCCTCTTGCTACTTGTATAAATTCTATAAACGAATGATATTTTCCATTTTTGGTACTATGACAACTTTCACGTAATGTTACGCTTTCTCCTTCATTTAAAAGTCCCGCATCAATTGTAAGTTCAAAACTCATATGTATCAGCTTAGATGGTTCGATAATGATGTGAATGTACTTGTCGAGCAGTTTGTCAGTGAAATAACTACTAAATTTTCCTACATATGAAAAATTGATCGTTGTCATGAAGTGTAAGTTTATTTAGCTAATTATCATCGCAAACTTGAACCCTCCACAACTTAAGCCTATCCGCATCGAAAAAATTAAACTCGGGTATTTTTTTCTTGATACTAGTTTTCACCAATACCTTCATTTCTGTTGATACTTAAGGAAATTACGTTCTCTTGAACACGTCAAAATAATGTAAAGTCTTCAATTTATAGCTCAAATATTAAAATTCTTTTGATGCCCTCGAACGATGGTGATCCTCCGTCATGAAAATCATGGATGAGGTGTATGGTTCTCTAAATTATTCTTATTAATAATAAGATCAATGACTATTTAGCCGCAAAAGAGATCTTTGATTAAGAGTCACAAGATTACTTCAGCTTATCACTAGGGCGCAGTGTAAATTACAGCGTAGCATTGTGGACGAGCGCAAAACAAAAATTAATTAATTAGAAAAATGTCTAAATTTGAAAAGTAATACATTTATATAAAGTTATGATGTATTATAAATAAGATAAATAAAATAAATAACTAATTTAATTAATTTAATAAATTATTCATTTTTCATTAATTTTTCCAATTGTTTTTGAGAATTTGAATAACCTTTTTCAGCAGATATTTTAAACCAATAAATTGCTTTACTTATATCTTTTTCAATCCCTTCACCATTTTTATACATATTAGCTAAATTATATTGAGCAATCATACTTCCTAAATTTGCAGCTTTTTGATATGATTCAATTGCTTTCTTCCAATCAACATTAGTTCCAATACCACCACTACAACAAGCTCCTACCATAACAATTCCATCTAAATAACCTTCTTCAGCTGATTTCTTGAATAATTCAAAAGCTTTTTCATAATCTTTTCTAACGCCCATACCATTTATATATTTTTGACCAAGTTTGTATATAGCTACAATATTTCCATTATTTGAAGCTTTTTCATACCAATAAATAGCTTTCTTTAAATCTACTTTAATTCCTATTCCTAAATTGTAACAATAACCAACATCTAATTGTCCTATTGCGTAATTATCATTAGCTAATTTTTCAAAATATTGAAAAGCCAATTTTTCATTTTTTATAATTCCATAACCATTTTGATAACATTTACCAACAAAATATTGAGCTAAAATATGATTTTGTTTTGATGCTTTAACGAAAAAATTGAATGCTTTATCATAATTTTCATCAGTTTCAATTCCATAATAATAAAAATATCCGAGTAAGAAGATAGAATTCATATTATTATTATTATTTTGATTTTTTAATAACCAATAATAAATTTCTTTTGATTTCATATTATTATTATTAAAATAATCAAGAATATATTGTTTTCTTGACGTTTTTTCATTCACATCATTTATTTTATTTGTTGTTTCAAAAATAAAATTTGTAATTTCATCAACTTCAATACTTAAATCATTCGTAATTGTTGATGTTGTAGATTCTAATTCTTTCATATTCAAGCTTAATTCACTTTCATGTAAAATACTTTGATTAATAATTTGTTCATTATTAGTTGATGACGTAGATTCCGTACTATATTCTATAGATTCTGTACTCGTTAAATTAAAATCTTCATTTTGTTGTTGATGAAGCGTCGTACTTGATTGTGAAATCATTGATCTTAATCTTTCAACAGCCCCATGTATAGATGGTCGATTGTCTGGTTCATCGTCCCAACATTCTAAATAAAAAAATTGTATTTAATTATTGATTTGATTTAAACAAAAAGCAACAACTATAAATTATTGATTCAATTTAAACAAAAATAATAAACTATAAAAAATAAAAAAGTTATAATTACCGGTATAAAGCTTAACATAATCAACAGGAGTATCAGGGACAATTTTTTCTCTGAGTCCCTGTAAAATTTTCTTGGCTAAATCGTTATCATATGATTCACTTTCAGAATAAAAGGGCGGTTGACCTTTTGATATCTCCCATAAAAGTACGCCAATACTATATACATTGCTCTTATTATTTAAAGGATAAGATCTTGAACTTAATCTTTTTGGATCGATATAAGGGACGATAGATAATTCTGATTGCGCTTTATATTCGTCATCAATTTTCTTTGATAATCCAAAATCGGTCAATTTGATGGTACCTTGATGAACTAATACATTATTGGAATGCTATAATAAGAATGAATAAATAAAATATGAATTATTATAAATGAATAATAAACAATTTTAAACAAACGATATTAATCAAATAAATTAAAAAAAAAAATACCAAATCGTGATGTACAATTCCTTCATCTTGTAAAAATGCTATAGCACAAGCCAACTGATACGCAAGTTTATATTTATCTATCCAAGTAAGATTATTAAAATTTTCTTTTAAATAATTTTTGAGGGAACCACCATCGGCGTATTCCATAACCAATAAATATTTTTTATCATTTTGGTTTTCTATTTTTTTTTTAAAAAAAAAAGATTTTACTATTATTGTATTTAATAATAACATATGTATATGTAATCATTTTATACCTTGATCTGAAGTAGTAATCCCATAAAAGCTAATAATATTATTATGGAAAGCAACTTCACGTTGAAATTCAAGCTAAAATAAATTTTAATAATTTTTTTAGAAATATATATATACAAAAAATAAAAAATATATTTATTAAGAATAAAATAAAAAGTTTTTGTAATCACCTCATGAACAAGTTCTTTAATGATAATATTATCAAACTTAAGAAGAGATTTTAAAGCAACATATTGATCCGAATTTTTCCAACTTGAACGATAAACTTTTCCAAAACTACTTTTACCAATTTCTTGAATATTACTAAAATATTTATATTCATAATGTTTAATATGTTTCTTGGATACAACTTCTTCAATCCAATTAATCAATTCATTCATTTCAGACATAATGTATATAAATATTACTATATATATTTTTTAAATTTTTATTTTTTTTTGTTTTAATTCTAGATTTTCTGAGAAAAGAACACAATTTTACACTAACTAAATTTGTAAAATGTTTTTCAATGTACATAAGTCGATCATTGAGCACCTGACTTTTATTGCGTTTTCGACTTTTTCTTAGTAAGTAAAAGAACTAAAAAAATTGCTTAATTTTTTTTTTTTTTTGGTAATTGTATTTCTTTATTAATATAAATATAAAAAAATTTA
The DNA here is from genome assembly GCA_003833135.1 of Oehlia diaphana. NCBI lineage: Eukaryota > Fungi > Glomeromycota > Glomeromycetes > Glomerales > Glomeraceae > Oehlia > Oehlia diaphana. The sequence goes on along the minus strand of QZLH01000167.1, from coordinate 59,413 downwards.
CATTTACACAACTGAATATTACAAAAATATGTAGACCAAGCATATAATCGGACGAATCTATCTAATTACATATACGGATATACCTGTTCGTCTCTACACATCAAACAATAGGGATATACTGGGATAGACTTTAATTAGTATGGTCTAATGCCAAATACATGTTTGATCATTTTATAAATTTATTATTTTTGTGATTTTCCAATCTTTCTAATATAAAATCCACGCTACAAAAGATATAATCTATAATTAAACTGTCTATTGAAACATAAAGTCTTAAAAGTAGATTCTGTATATTTTCTCTTTTTAACCTCTTTATATGAATCTCCGAAAAAGCATCTTGAAATTCAGTTTCAGTTTATTGGTATCATTGGCTGTTTTAAAAGAACTCTTTTGTAACAATTTGTCGTATAAAGTACTGTAGTTACCTTGCTCATCTAAGGATCATTTGATGAAGTCGATGTCATCGCTCAGCTTTACTTAGTATACTCTCGTAAGACTAAATAAGTACTATAAATAATTATAAATTATGTATTATATTTAAATCAGATCATATATTTTGCCATATGATTCTATATTTTTTTTGAGAATAAACTTATATACCACAATTTCCATCATCTCATTTATCTTTACTGTATCTTTGCTATCCTTACTAACATCTCCTTTACCATCACATATCACTTTCACTTTCTCTTTATATGCTTAATACAGGATAATTAAAAAAATAATTCATGCTTCTTTTTGATTAAATTAAACTATGATTTTTGTCAGATAATTTATAATAAAGCTTTTTTATTGATGACATGATAATATATATATTTTTAATGACTCAATATATATTAATGAATTTATATTTACTTACGAGTAATTTTCATAGCCCTTCAAATATTTTTAAAAGTCGTAATATAACTAATCGATTGATCTGAAGTTTAAAAAACAATCGTTCATCCTAAAATTTAGATGGATCACCATCCTTTGACCATATGTTTATCACGGTGTAATACATGTGTAACCGGGACTCGAATAAATTTTTTGCTGCTTAGAGTTCGATCACTTTTCAGTTTTCAATATTATTAAACTTTGTAAAGATGCTAGACGATTAGAAAACCTAACGCAATAAATAATCATCTGAAATATTTAATGTATCCTCAAATAAACGTAAGACCCTGACAGAAAAAATAGCGCGTAGAGATTGGATAGAAACCGTAGCACTAATTTCAAGAAAACACGATTCAGTTTATACTTAGAAGCTTGCTAATGAAGCTGTTAAAAATAATAAGGTCATGAATTCTTTGTATAGGATTGTACAAAAGTTGGTGTGCTTCTTCTGCGCTCATCGCTACTTTAAATTCGGTGAAAGATCCATTGCTTTCAATAAGCAAACCAGCGGAAATGGGAATTGATTCTCTGCTTTTACCTTGTAATATAATACTCGCATTTCTAGGATTTTGTTCACAATTAGGCCGTCCGTTGATTTGGTACCACAACCGGCCGAGTCTCTTGCTTAATCTTGTAATATTTTAATTGTGATATATTTCTTTTGATTGCCTTTGACTTACACCCTTTCACTTTCAATAGAAAGAACGTCGATCCTAAGCTGTCGTCAATTTTTGAATTTTTGGTAAGTGTTGACGACCTACGGAAGAGAGAAAAGCTTTTAAGAGAATTATTTTTGATGCACTTTGATTTGCTGAACTGGCAATATTTCTTTAATCAATAATCTATATTGTATTGTCAAAGTGGATTTCTGAGGACTTCACCTAAATATACTCTATTTGCGTCACGTCCAAAACAGAAATAATGATTCAATCCATAAGTGATGCAGAGGATGATTTGATCCAAAGATGATGACGAGTCCAAAGATGAAGGAGATTATTCTCAAAGGATGGGATGATGTAAACTTGTAGACTCCAAAAGTGAAGCGACCGTATACAAAAAATTATGCAAATTGCATTTAACTACCTAAGCGTGAAATGTAAGAGTATTTATAAAAAATATGTACAGTATATATATAATAATAAATAATATATCTATAAAATTTACATATTAGTAAACATATGTATACTTATTACCTAAATAAAACTGTACATAAAAAAATATATAATTCCATCTGTTAATACGTCATTTTTGTACATAATTTTTTTACCTTTTATAATGATTTTCTTAGTTCCTATTAATCTTCCTTTAAACTTACCATCAAGATACTCTAGTTCAACCCTTAATCAACATCTGGCTTCTAATGATACAAAATGGACGTATTTTATCAAGATCTATAACTTGAAGCTTAGAGATCCTTGTTTTGTATGAAGATTGAACAAAGAAGAATTAATTTTATTACGTTAATTACGTTATAATTTTGTAAACTATACCTCCCAGATCACATCTTCAAGGAAAGGACACTAGTAACCATGATATACCTTAAAAAATATTTGTTTTAAAATTTAATAATCATAATATATCTTTTATTATATTTCGATTTATATCTTAAAATAGGCTTACAAATAAATTTTTTTTTTAACTTTTTAATAATCTATTCAACTGTTTTTGAGCATTTGAATACCCTTGTTCAGCAGATGCTTTGAACCAATGAATCGCCAATTCCATATTCTTTTCAGTTCCTTCACCATTTTTATACATATTAGCTAAATTATATTGAGCAATCATATTTCCTAAATTTGCAGCTTTCTCATAACATTCAAACCCCTTCGTCCAATCAATATTAGTACCAATACCACCATTATAACAAACTCCTAACATTACCATTCCATCTAAATACCCCTTTTCAGCTGATCTCTTGAACAATTCAAAGGCTTTTTCTAAATTTTTACTGACGCCCATTCCATTTATATATTTCTGACCAAGTTTATACGTAGCCGCTACATTCCCGTTATCTGAAGCTTTTTCATACCAATGAATAGCTTTTGCTGGATCTTCATTTACCCCTAATCCTAGATTATAACAATAACCAACTTCTAACTGACCTATTGCAAAATTTTCATTCGCTAATCTTTCAAAATATCCAAAAGCCATCCTTTCATTTTTTGTAGTTCCATAACCATTTTGATAACATTTACCAACAAAATATCGAGCCAACATATGATTTTGCTTTGATGCTTTAGAGAAAAAATTGAATGCTTTATCGTGATCCTCAACAGTTTCAATTCCATAATAGTAGAAATATCCAAGTAAGAAGGTGGCATTCATACTACTGTACTGGTGTTTCAATAACCAATCAAAAATTTCTTGAGAGTTTATATTATTATTTTTAAGATAATCAAGAATATGTTTTTTTCTAAATGATTTTTCATTAACTTCATTTATTCTATTTGTAACTTCAAAAATGAATTTTATAATTTCCTCAACTTCCGCGTTCTGAGGTGGCTCAATATCACTTGATGACATTGCAGATTCCACTGCATTCAAGTTTAATTCATTTTCAGGTAAAACAAAACCTTGCTTATTACTCGTTGATGTAAAAGATTCCATATTCATTTTATTAAAACTTTGAATGATTCGAGATAAATCTCCATGAGATGCATAACTTTCCGCGCTATTCATAGTCATATTTTTACTTGGTATTTGATCACTTTCAAATTGTTGTTGAGAAGATGTCGTATCCGATTGTGAGACCATTGATTTTAATCTTTCAACGACCTCTTGAATAGTTGGCCTTTTATCTGGATCACCATCCCAACATTCTAAATAAAAATATATACATATATATTTTTAGCTACTAAAATTAATTAAAAGAGTAAATATTAAACGTCATAATTACCACTATAAAGTTTAACATAATCGGCAGGGGTACCAGGAACGGGTGATTCTCTAGAACCTTGTAAAATTTGTATAGCTAGACTAGCATCGTATGATTCGCCTTCTACATAAAATGGTGGCTGACCTTTTGATATCTCCCATAAAAGTACGCCAATACTATATACATCACTCTTTTTATTTAATGAGTATGTTCTTGAACCGAATCTTTTTGGATCAATGTAAGGGACTACACCAAATAATTCTCTTTGAGTTTTAGATGCATCACCAACTTTTTTTGACAACCCAAAATCTGCCAATTTGATGTTGCCCTGATGAACTAATACGTTGTTTGAGTGCTAATAATGAGAAATAAAAACAAATTAAGTAAATAATGCGATATATACGAATAACGTAATAACTAAATGGTTATATTAAACAAATAAATTATATTACCAAATCACGATGTACGATTCCTTCATCGTGTAAGCACGCTACAGCACAGGACAACTGATACGCAAGTTTACATTTGTCCATCCAAGTAATATCCTTATTTTCTTTTAAAAATTTTTTGAGGGAACCACCATCAGCGTATTCCATCACCAATAAGTATTTCTTAAAGGCCTCATTTTGATTTCCTAAAAAAAAAAAAAAAAAAAAAAAAATTTATTATTATTATTTAAATTATAATAATGCACATTAAATTAAATACCTTTCTCTGCGGTGATCCCATGAAAGCTAATAATGTTATCATGGAAAGTAACATCACGTTGTAGTTCAAGCTAAATATAATAATAAAAAAAAAAAAAAAATTAAAAAATATGAAAATATGTTAACTTAATGAAGAACAAAAATATCACCTCATTAACGAGCTCTTTAATAGCGACTTTATCAAGGTTAAGAAGAGATTTTAACACGAAATATTGTTCTGAACTTTTGTAATTAGCACGGTAAATTTTACCGAAGCCACCAACACCAATTTCTTGAATATTACTAAAGTACTCATACTCATAATATTTAATATGTTTTTTAAAAATAGCCTCTTCTATCCAATTTGCCCAGTTCGTTTCAGACATAATTTATATATATTATTATTATAAGTATTATTTTTAATTTATTTGAATACGAAAAAAAGAGAGCATGAAAAACATTTTTTTTTTTTTTTTTTTAAAAAAAAAAAAAAAAAAAAGAAAAAAAAAAAATTTTTTTTTTTTTTTTTTAAAAAAAAAAAAAAAAAAAATCATAATATTTAACTATTTATATCAAGTTTTTGTTTCCAAGTATGGTAATTACATGAAATTACACGAAATTCCTTGTAAAGTTATAAACTGCCCAAATCAATCAATGTTTTATAGATTTAACCCTTATATGTATACCCGAAGACTGATTGCAGCAGTACCGTTCAACTTGTGACCTGGTCATTTGCCGAGATTTAACCGCATATATATTTATTAGTTTTTGATTCACAAAAAAAAGATGAATTATTGTGAAAGGGAAAGATAGCTGCTTATCGAATCGGAATTTACGTTGTAAGTTGTAACATCCAGATTAAAACTAAATATATATACTGCATAATTTATTATAAGTTGTACCGAATATTATGATAGTATGAAATGTTTAACTTTTAGTGTTTGGCGTAATTAGCCAACCCAAATAAAAATTCCCTTATAATAAAAATTTTTTTATTTTTTATTAATATATATTATTAATTAATATATAATTATATTATTTATTATTTATTATTATAATTTTAGAATTTTACATATCAAAAATTTTTTACAATCCTAAAGTAGACAATTGTGTATAATGTTACCATATTGAAAAATTACCCTTTTCGGTTTAAAATTGTGGCTTGATAGAATAGGCATATATATTGTAATATTGTATAACCTTGTATATGGATAATTAATCAAATTCGGAAGTCAATCAATCTTTATTTTAAGATTGCGTAACGAACGATATAAGCGAACTGTTTTTCTTTTATTTTTAATATACAAGTTTATTCTCTATATTTATACAAAGAATAGAACATAAAGACTTTAATAAATATGTAAAATATACTTCCATATATTTTTATATAATATGTAACACACATTTTTGTTGAGATCGTACCTTGCAAGACAACGCGATCACAATTTATTTTGTGCAAGAAAAAACAGTGAGTAACTTTTTTTACTTCCTTTTTTTGTGCATAGTTTTATTTATATTTGCATCAAGAAAGAAATTAAAAAGTAATCTTTTATATCACTTATATATTATAAAATATTTTAATACCTTTTTTTATTATCACGTTCACGCTTCTTTTTTCAACCCTTACTTCGTATTTCATTATATATAAATATATCGTAGGACTTTTATGCTTTAGTTATTTATTATTTATCACAATAATTTATAGAACTTGTTACCATTCATTTTATTCGTTAAAAGGTTTTAATTGTTATTTTTTTATTAATTTTATTTTTAAATTTTTTTTTTTTTATCAATTGTGATATTTATTATACACTACAAACAATATTAATATTAATATTAACTGTCATTTTTTTTATTACACAATAGTTTGATCTTTGGCGTATGACATGCTTAATAATCGGGCTTATTAAACTTTGTAGCGGAAAGATATTTGTCGGTAAAAATCTTGGTCACGTGACTTGAGTCTATTGGGTTAATTTTGTGTTACATGCATTCCTTAAAGTTCTGTTTTGTTATTAGTGTATTATTAATTATTATTTTTTTTTATTTTATTTAGTTGTGATATTACCCTTATAGACTATTAGATGAATTTACGTGTTAGTCGTGTCCCGCTTTTTTTTTATTATTCCTGTTACTTTATTGAAACTATTAACAAATTTTGTTGCAGAAATGCAATAGATTATACTTACTAAGCCAGATTTATTAGATTCTATTTGTGACAGTTATCTAGTTGTATAATTTAGCCGCTGAAACCAAATTATTTTACAAAATAAATCGTCATCCACTAAATGCTACTAACGTTATTAAAGTAATTGTTGTTATAATAATAATCATTTATTATAACCTTTACGAGATCATGTTAATAAGTACTTAATAAAAATATTGAATTTATATTACTTTTCATAAAAATTATATACAGTAATAAACAACTGCTATCAAAAATCTAACCAATGATATTGATCACAACTTTTTTTTCACTTTTGCAATAATGGTATTAGTCTTTATTACGCCACTAAATTAATTAACGCTTAAAATATTGTTCCCCATACAATTGTAGTAATAAATAATTATCTTTACTTAATAATTATCATCCTGTATAATCCAGAAAAATACCTGATTTTTTAAAAAACAATTATAGTTACCTTAAATATTGTTATTAATAACAATAATTATTATTTTTAATAGATTCTTACCATATTTTGGCGGTTGACTACAGATTTCGATTCATTTGATTATTAATTATGTTATTGGTTGTTAAGAGTTTTACTAAGCTAATCATGTGATTATTCAGTACATTCATATTATTGATAATTCGAAATTTGTAAATAAATAAATCTTATTTTACTGATATGACACAAAACCAGCATGAAATAGTATGAATAAATATTAAATATAATATTTCGTATTTTATTCTTAATAAAAATTTGACCTTTGGTCCTGATCACAAAATTTCTGTAATTATTGTAATTATGTAAATCACACGTGATGTAAACTTCCGGCGTCGTTGTTAAAAGATTCAAATTTTTCAAAATAATTAAAAGATTTACGTGCAAGAAAATATTGTAATGTATATAAAAAACGGTATTTCCTGATATCACAGATTTTCGATTTAGAATTTTAGATTTGTAATACATTATATATATTATATATATTATCGGGTTAAAGTTTTGCTGCGTCATCATATTTTACCCCCAAAAAAAGTATTATTATCTTTAATTTCTTTCTGCAATTATGAATGGTTAACGAGTTAAAATCATTGATTTTATGTCTTTATTGATATATCGGGACAAAACCCGTGACATAACCTCCTTTTTAATAAAATTTAGTAAAGAAATTCAATAAATTTGTTTATGGCGTATAAAAATAATTACATAAAGAATACAAAAGAACAATACGATCGTCGAAATGTAAACTTTTTTCAGGTAAATAAAATTCCGTATAAGGAACAAGAATAGGGACAAAAAATATTTTGTAAGAAAACTTAAATTATTATACATATACACTCGGTTAAAGTATATTAAATTGAATACATTAATTAAAGTTAACGATGTTTATGTATAAAGAATCTTGTGTTTACTTGATTACTTGATTATAGCAAGATAGGTAATTTATTCAATATTTTATTTGAAAAAATTGTTATAATTTGGTAAAACATAATATAATGCATATTGGCGCTGTTATCTTATTTTAGATAAATTAGTTTTTTTTTTTAAAAAAAAAAAACCTAAATCTTTATCAATGAAATATTGAAAAAAAAATAAATTATTTACTAGTATTTCTCAAAAAAAAAAAAAAAAAAAAAAAAAAAAAAAACAAAAATATAATAAAATAAAGTAAAATAAATTATAATGCTCTTTATTTTCTTTAATTTTCTTTCTTTTTTTTTTTAAAAAAAAAACTAAAATAATTTGTTAATGAAATTTTTTCTTTGTCATTGTCACACAGATCTTCACACAATTGATTATATGATTTAGTTTTCTCATTAATAATAACTTCAAATATTACTGCATAATGACAATTGGCGCAATTTTCGTGTGAGTAATTTTAAACCATACAATATAAAAATTGTGCGAGGTCCCAGAGTCGGGTATCTGATTTTAACTAAACTTGAAAAAGTGAATTTCATATGGATGTATTCATTCTTTATCGGTCTTCTAAATTACCTACGCTCAGTTTTAGCAAGAAGAATTTTCCACATTTAAACTAGGATAAGTTATTAAATGTAATCGAATAGTTAAAGAGTTCTTGGATAAAAAATATATTCATTAGTGTTTGTACTCATATAATTCACAGCAACTCCGATGAATCAATAAGAACTAAATCAAGTCAAGAAGCCAAATTAAAAATTACTACTATGGATTAGAAGTAAGTAGATAAAATTCTATGAATCCTAAAATGTATAATTAAAGACATTAATGCTGAATTTATAGTTATTAGTTATTCTTAGCATCAAAGTAAGCTAGGGTTGCGATTATATTATTACAAATAAACAGCGCTGCAACTAATACGCAAGGTTAATTAAAAGTGTTATAATACGACAATACAACGTTTTAACAAATGTTGTGACATTGCGTAGATTTCAAAAATAAATACAACGCAACGCTAAAGTAAGTCAATAAATTGTTAATTAAGTCGTACTTCTTCCTTTATCAATTATACTCTATTCGGTTTTCTGTTCATTAACATCACATTCATTGTTCACTTACAGATGTCAGATGAGACTGTATTGAAATCTTATGAAGGAGTATGACGAAATTTTTGAAAGTGATATATAACTGAAAGAGTTAATAACACAGGTAAGGAATGCTGGGCGAAACATATAGACGAATCTAATGAGTATAACTGGGATATCCTCATCAAAGAAGTAAAACAACTCGATGGTATCGTGCATAGGTCGAACCACTATGAACTGTACATGACAGATGCCATAGAGCAATTCATCAGGTTTTCATTACCTACTTCTATGGATTCTACTATAGATGAAGTACCGTCCAAAGATAATTTTTCTGGTAATTATTAACTTTAATTCATAAACTTAGCTTAACATATACTTAAAAAAACTGACTTAATCTTTAATTTCAGAATATAGAATTCAATCGTTTCGGAAAGAAGCCCTAAAGTCGAAGAGGCTGAACGAACTGTTAAGCGGTGCAGAAAATCCAAATGTGAAATCCATGATCCACCTCGGATTATAGAAGAGGATACCCAGTTGCCCTGCCACCATAGAAAGAATATTATTTAGTGGAAGTGAAGAAGGAGGGAGAGAAGGTTTGTGATGATACTCATGAAGAAGTTAAGGAACCTGATCATTACAATTCAATGTACAGCATATAATAGTCCCCAAAGAATGATTCAATAGGGTCGTTTTTGTTTACTTTATGTATACCGTATTTATTTATAATGTATTTGAACATTATCAATATTAATAAAATTTAATGGTAAGAATGTCACTTTATTTACTATTGTTATTTAAGATTTTGAGAATAAAAATTTTTGTAGCTTGAAACTTATATTGACATCTAGTATGTCTAGGGGTATATAATTATTAGTAATGTATTATATAAAATCTATTCTGATTTCTTGGCACATGTTTAATTATTTTAAATATTTTTTAATAAAAGTATTTTGTTAGGGAGGTTTGAGAAAAATATAACTATATTTTCTGGAATAGAGTTCAAATATTCGTTATTTTGCTACCGTATACAGCAACGCTGTACGGTAGTGATTTAATTAATTTATGATATACAGTATATTATATGAATGAATATAAAATTATACGAATATCAGGTTATCATTTATCCAAAAAAATAAAATTCATTCATGGTAACAGGCAAATACCATTGAGATATTAAAGAAAACATTTTGTGCTAATTCTTTACTAATTGTATCTAAATTTAAATCATCACGTGATTAGTCTAATATTACCTATGAAATAATCTGATATCTCGATAAAATTTATAAACGCGAACCCTGCGCATCCAATACTTGTGAAGGGTTAATTAATTACCCGCATTTACAATTTACGATGTGATGATTTTTTGTCACGTTTAGAAACATGAAGAATCCATCTCCTGCACCAACAACTTCTAAACATATAGTCTACATATTAACAATTCCACCCCATTTAAATCTACCTAATAGAACAAGAAAATTTATTTGCGCATTATCGTTATAATAATCGACATAAAGATCTTTTAATTCCTAAATTATCTTTACACCAGGTATCTAAATTTTAAATTTTCACAGATTCGTGTAAATAAGTCATCATAATAAATATTGAAAATCAAATTTTATTTATCATAGAATGTTAGTTTAATAATTGTTGAATTAACGACAAAATTGATGTTAATATATATTTTTCTACCGTAATTACAATTTAGGAAAGGATAAAACTTTATTTAAAGTAGAAGAAAGCAGTGGATTTAATCGTGATCAAACAATCAAACATAATTCGGGTCAAAATTATCAAAATTAGTATTGATTTTTGCAAATGATCTATAGGCACGTGACATTTAGCCAACCAAATCGATTACACGTGATCAATAAAACGTGATCAATTTCTAGTTAAGCAAAAATTTTTCTCGATATACTATCGTGCAAATTGCATATATCTTAAGAAATCTATTTAACAGTTAATGAAATTAAAAAATAATTTAAAGCATATTTATTATACAGGTAATATTTATTAGTGCTATTATATTAAAAGTATTTTGCAAATTTTGATATAAGAATTAAGAATTCTTTTAATCATGATTTTTTCGGATAATCATTATCGTCAATAAAGACATTACCTTTTATTTTTGTGCTAATTGATATAATGGATATTCATTATTAGAATAACGAGAGCCATATAAATATTTCACACATCATAAATTCATAAAATTATTGTCCTTTCAGTATCTACTGTATATCAAATACCGTATAGCACTGACTATCCATACTATAATATACCCGGGTATAATATGTGGTTAAAAAATTCTTAATTCTGGTAAAATTAAGCTAATTCCAACCAATTTTTCATGTTCCATACAAAATATCCCGGGGTAAATTGATTTATACCCAGGGTATTTTAGTCAGTGTTATACGGTACATTTGGTTAAATTTATTTTGTTGCCCATATTACGGTGTATAAAATTCATGTGCACATTTTAATTCAATTTTTAAAATTTAATGTGCACTAATGTGCACAAAATTTCTTAAAAGAAAATTTTAATAAAAATGTGCACTATTGTGCACAAAAAATTTTTGATTGTGCACAAAAAAAAATGCTTTATATGCACATGTGCATATGCATATATAATTTTTTATACACTGGCATATCGGCAAATCCTCATTTCATTAATTTGATTCAACTGATATCGTTATATTGAATGTTCAATGGAAAACAAATACCTTAGAACTATAATTATCATCTATAGTGTTTGAGAGCTTTCTGGTTCAATAATAAAATATATTATTTTAAAATGAATTAATATATATATACTGTATATTCTTACAATACTCATAAATCAAAATTAAACAGAAAGTCTTGTATCTGAGATATCAAAATAATCAGATGTATAAAAAAAAGGAATTATCATAATTTTCTTCCATTATGCTGTAAAACATAAAAAATTTTTTAAAAACCAATATTTATTTGAAGAATTAATTTTACATTTACCAGAGGTTAATTTAAAATTAATTTACTGGAGGTAAATTTTACCCTAATTTATATAAATATTTATTAAGAGATAAAATTTTGGTAAATTTTAATAAAGGTGAATTTCACCTTGATTTACATGTAAATACATTAAATTTTCCAATATTTTATGGTGAAATTCACTAAAGATAAATTTCACCTTAATTTACATAATGTACTGTATAAACTAATTTTTAGATGGTTTTATTCATTTATCTTTTATATAATATTGTATTAAAATTATAAAATTTTTGGAGTTTTTTTAAACTAATGAAAAAATTTAAACTTTAATAAATTATATAATATGATAAAGGTGAATTTTACTGGGGTGATTTTATCCCTGATGATTTTTACTCCTAGTAAGCGTTATGATGAATTTTATTTTTAAAAAAAAAATGCATTTGTTCTATCGGATTGGATTTGTATTGATCGACAATTCATATTTCTTGATGGAGTTGATCCTATAGATTCAATTGGACTTATTTTAATTATTCAGGGTTCTATGCCGTCGATCTTTTGTGAATATGGATTGGATTGTGGATTGTACAAGAATCCAATCCCATTCAATTCAACGACCAATCCAATTAATGTACCCATTATTAGTGATTAAAACTGTACCTCCATGTCACAAAATCAGTAATGTATGTCAAATCTACAGCGAACTTTCATAAACCCCTATTTAGAAAAAACATGCATGTTAGCCCTGTGCAATCCCGGTCGGTTGCATTTTTCGTCCTGGTTGATTTGTCTACTTTTTTTGCGTAAAACATGAAACATTTGACCTTTTGACTCATAAAAATTGAGTTTTATTTCGGTCGAACTTGTTTCACTAATAGAATAATTTATTTGTATATGACCGAAAAAATGCAATTGACCGGAATTGAACAGGATCATTGGTCTATTGTACTTGTAAATACAGATGTTACGTCCGCTAGTGCACTAACTAACTCTGGAGAAGGCTTAACTTTGCAATCGTGAGATCTATCCAATCTCATCGTTTATTATTGCTACTCTTCTAGCACTATTCACCGGATTTTGTCTTTTTTTTATTGGCAATGTTGTGTTTCCTGGTAACTCACATGGATAAATTTGCATACACAATTGTTAGACCACTATGTCATTCGAAATACCAAATTAACTTACATTGAAATTAAAACTTAAGATGTTTGAAATCTAATTAAATTACGACCCCCTTCACGGGGAGTTTCGTCTTATATCTGGAATAACATGAGACATCCCTTGGATACATGTAGTTCAGAGGTGTATGCGACTTATTATATTGTTTTTAATTATGCTTTTTGCCACAGTCTCCACTGCAGGTCCGCCAATATTTTTTCGCAAACCAATATCATCATTACTATACTTTTTATACAATAATAATAATTTAATAAACTCAGCAACTTTTCTATAAAACTATTTTGCTATTGCCAGATAGTTAGTTTCTCATAAAAATAAATAACAAAGTTTGACCAGTTTCCTTGAGAATATTGTTTATCTAAAATTTTATCGTGACTCGTGACACTGTTATGACTTATTACTAATTATTTACTAATGAGAAACAAACTATTTTATTTTTTTTGCATAAACTGCATTAAACTGCATTTTGCATAGTTTAATAAAATTTAAATTCCATCTTTTTTTGTTTATAAAAGCAGGAACTTAAACCCTTTTAATTTGTATGTTTCAGATGCATCACTATTTTTAATGTTCATAAATTATTAAAAATGACTAATATTGAGTATGACGCGAAATAATCTTAAAACACGTCATATAAACAAAAGATTTCATATGTCATTACTTTTATATGTTGATCATTTTGAACTTACTTCTATCTATATGCCGCTAGCGAATTTCTCTAAAGCGAAGCCCTGAAAAGCTTTATTATTATTAGTATTAAGATCATTCATTTTTATAAAACCTCGAAATATACATAAAAAGGTCAAGTTTGAGTTTGCGTACGGTAACCAGCCAAAAAAATCATGAAAATTTTCAGTTCCTTCAATGTGTACAGTTAATAAGTTAAAAAATTTTTTTGGCTTCCTGACCTTTATATTATATATTTCGGGTCTATTATTATTCCTATTATCAATGCTTATCTGTTATTAACTTAAATTATTTAACCAGAATCATTAAATCAATAGATTTAATTTAATTCCATTTTTATTATTCGTTGCGCTTTTACCAAAATATTGAGTTAGAAAGATTTGTTCCTAAAAGTTGGAATCGTTATTCAACCTTAGGATTAAAATCCGGTTCCCCAAATTCGAATTAAAATTCAAATAAAACGAACGAACCGGATATAATTAATCCAAAAATCGAAGGTTTGATTCCTTCGCTTTATCAAATATTATGAAGGAAACGAAGGAAAGTTGGATATATTAATAAGTTAAAATAAATTCAGTTCGAAATTCTACTTGTTTCGAACATTTTAATTGTATCACAATGGCCATTCTTTAAATAAATATAAATAGGCTTATAAGTTACCAAAAAATCTCTTTAATAATAATTTACAAATACTAATTTGCCAACTTTTTCTCAAAATTTAGTTTTTTTGAATTGTCAAAAAATTGGATGAGAAGTTTTTTTTGCAAATGACAACAAATTGGATCAATCTTTTTCTTTTTATTTTAAATACTGTATTTCTATCATCATACAATCTCCCTTTTTTGTTATCAATCATTCCTAACCATTTACTATAAGTTTAAAGTAAAAAAGGAAACTCATTCTACAAGTCGCATTGGCAGTAAACGTAATTTGTACGACTCATCCATTGTCAATCCGCCGTCTAGAATATTAATGGAATATTAATGGAGTATAAAATAAATATTTATATACTATATTATTCCAGTATTACAATTTATTGTGGGTACATTATTTACGTAAAAATAATCCATTCATATTAACTAATTATGGAAGCGTTCACAAGGGTCTTAAGTCTTTGTTTGTTTTATGCAAATTTTAATATGTTGTTACATTTTATAGAATTTAATCTGCTTATTACTTTCACTAATTTTGGAATAAGTTGATCACTTGATTAATTATTCGTTTTGTTAAACTCATCAGGGGTACAAAAGGTCAAGTGATTGAAGATCCTACGATAATAAATCTATATAAATACTCATGTATGCACCTTTGACCTTTGATCGGTAAATAAACTATAGAATAAAATACTATTTTTAAAATAAAATAGGACAAAGTAATATCATAAATTTATTTGTTACTGTTTTTTTATTTCTTTCCTTTTTCTTTCATTAATTTTATCAACTTGATATCGACTTTTTGAAAGAAGGTTTTTTTTTGATTACTTAATAAAATTGTTTGTTCAACATTTAATTAATTATCTCATGTCCTTTGAAGATTTTAAATCAAATCCTCCAACTGCAACAACCCGTGAACAAATGAGTGATAATGAAATACATCATGATAATCCAAGATCACAGAAGATTGCGCTGAAGAAAATGTTGAATTTTAAAACATTTAAAAAAATAAAATTACGTGGAAATGTACAAAAATCAACTGAAGCACCTTCTTGGGAAACCACGTTGGAAAAAGCTATAAAAGCCATCGTATCTATTAAGGCTAATCATGTGAGAACTTTTGATACCGAACCATCTGGTAATTATTTAATTTTTTTTTTTAAAAAAAATGGTAATTATTTTAATGAATTATTTTTTTTTTTTTTTTTTTTTTTTTTAAAAAAAATGGTAATTTTTTTTATAATTTTTTTTTTTTTTTTTTTTTTTTTTAGGCGGATATTCGGCAACAGGATTTGTTGTTGATAAAGAGAGAGGAATTATTTTATCAAATCGTCATGTTGTGTCTCCGGGGCCCATCGTTGCTCAAGCTGTTTTTAGGGATTATGAAGAAGTAGAATTACAACCAATTTATCGTGATCCAGTACATGATTTTGGATTTTTTAGATTTGATCCATCTAAAATAAAATTCATGGAATTAGAACAAATTCCACTTAGTCCAGAAAAGGCTAAAATAGGGATAGAAATAAGAGTCGCTGGAAATGATAATGGAGAAATTTTATCAATTTTATCTGGTACTTTAGCAAGACTTGATAGAAGGCAAGTTTAGTTGATAAGTATTTTTATTATCATCATCATTAACGAAATTAGTTTTTTTTTTTATAACGATAATTAATTTTAATTAGAGCTCCAGAATATGGTATTGGAGAATATAATGATTTTAATACATTTTATTTTCAAGCAGCATCTGGAACTAGTGGTGGATCATCAGGTAGTCCTGTAATTGATATTGAAGGTAACGCCGTTGCTCTCAACGCGGGCGGCGAAAGCATAGCATCATCCAGTTTTTATCTTCCTTTAGATAGAGTAAAAAGAGCGCTTAAATATCTTCAAGAAGGGAAACAAGTTCCTCGTGGAACTTTACAAACAGAATTTGAATATACGCCTTATGATGAACTTCGACATTTGGGACTTAAGGCAAATATTGAACAAGAAATTAGAGAAAAATTTCCAGAAGAAACTGGTTTATTGGTCGTTCGTATTGTCCTACCAAAAGGACCGGCTGATGGGTTGCTTGTACCCGGTGATATTGTTATTTGTGCAAATAAAAATATTATAACCAACTTTACACATTTATTTTCAATAATTGATGATTCAGTTGGCGAAAATATAGAATTAACAATATGTCGTGGTAAAACTCAGATGGATGTTAGTATAAAAATTCAGGATCTTCATTCCATAACACCAAATCGTTTTGTTGAGGTTAGCGGTGAGATTGTTAATGAATTATCATATCAGCTCGCTCATTCTTATTCACAACCTGTCGGAGGTACATATGTAGCTACAAATGGATATATACTTATTAGTATTAATAATATTCCTACACCAAATTTGGACGCATTTATTGAAGCTGTGAAAACTTTACCTGATGGTGCTAGAGTACCATTAAAATTTTATCATTTGCAAAATATTCATAAAGAAATGGTTGAAATCGCATTTATAGATCGACATTGGAATAAATTTCAAGTAGCTATCCGTGATGGTATGTCTATTTAAAATCCACATTCCCTTTTTGGATGTTATATCTGACAAATAAAAAATAATTGCTTTAATGAAGATACTAATGGGTTATGGAATTATGAGAAAATGCCTCCTCCTGTATCCATTCAATCATATGAACCTGTTACAGCACAATTTCAAACTTTTAATGAACTATTACAACCTGTTGGAAAAATTTGGCCTTCATTTGTTTTTATTAATTGTTTTTTCCCGCATAATGTTGATGGATTAAGGTATTTAGAGGTAAATGATCAAAAATCAAATATTATTTTTCTTTTTTTTTTATTTGTTAACCATTTTTTTTTTTTTTTAAAAAAAAAAAAAATAACGTTATGTTATAACAGTCTAATGGTACGGGATTGATAGTATCTACTGAACCACCTTTAATTGTATGTGATCGATATACAGTACCAATTAATATTGGCGATATTTTTATTACTTTTGCTAATAGTATTATGATACCTGGAAAATTAGTTTATCTTCACCCAATATATAATTGTGCATTCATTACATATGACAAAACATTATTGGAGAATACTCCTATCAGAGCGATTGAATTAAGTGATAAGGATTTAGAACAAGGTGATGAGGTTTATTCTATAGGAATTTATGAGAATCATAAACCTACAATTAGAAAAACCGCCGTAATGAATATTAAAGATGTTATCACAAAAAAATGTAGTCCTCCAAGATGGAGAGCTATGAATGTTGATGAAATTAGGGTGGATTATCCGATAGATTTATTAGGTATTTATATAATAAGTTATATTTTTGTTTAATTATTTAATTAATTATTTTTATTCTTGGATTAGGCGGTGTGTTATGCGAAGAAGATGGAAAAGTACAAGGGTTATGGTTAACTTATTCTTCACAAAATGATAATTGGGAAGAAATTTCTTTTATAAAAGGATTTCCAATATCTTTAATTAAACCGACCATGATATCACTTAAAAATGGTGAAGAACCAATATTATATAGTCTTGATGTAGAATTTAGAACAATAAGATTAGTAGAAGCAAAAAATTATGGATTATCGGATGATTGGGTTAAAAAAATTGAATCATCAAAAAATTCAAGACATAATTTATTAAGTATAATAAATATACTTGATTCAGCAAGTCCTGCAGGAAAATTATTAAAAGTAGGAGATATTGTTTTAACGATTAATGATAAAATTATAACAAAAATGGCTGATTTACCCGCAGCTATATATTATTCAAAAGAAGTTGATCTGGTAAATATTATTATAATTTTTCGTTTCGAAAATATATTGTTTTGTATTTATGAATTTTTTTTTTTTTTTCCATAATTAAAATTTAAAATTCATCAATTTATTTTTATTTTAGCTAATATTACGTGATAGAGAAGAAAAGAATTTTAAAATAGCAACAACACCATGCAATGGAAAAGAGACAACGCGAATTGTAGGATGGTCAGGTGCACTTATACAAGAACCATATAAGGCGGTGTTGGAACAAGTTAAAAATGTGCCAGCGGGCGTATACGTATCACATACGATATGTGGTTCACCAGCATATGTTTCTTTAGTACCAGGAGTTTGGATTGTTGAAATACAAGAAAGGAAAGTGAAAGATTTAGATACATTTTTAGAGGCAATACATGCATATGAGAACGAAATGAAAGAAACAGTTGATGATGATAATGGTGGATATGTACGTATAAAAATTATTAATAGTAATGATGTTACAGACGTTGTAACAATGAAACTTGATTCACATTATTGGAAAACATGGCAATTGGTAGAAGATAAAGAAACATTAAGAGGTTGGAAGTATGTAGATACTGTAGACACTAAAGATACTTGATTATTTTATTCTTCATTTTAAGAAGATTTTATTTTTCTTTTGTTTTTTTGATCATTTGGTCTTTATGGATTTTTTTTTTTTTTTGGAACATTTTTTTATACTTTTTTTTTTTGATTTTGATTTGGATTTTAATCATAGACTGTGATTACAATTTGTTTTCTTTTCCCATGTTTCGTGCATTTATCTGTTTTTAATAAGAAACAAATAAATAAATGTACAATTTTTTAGATAACGAGATATAGTGAAAGTTCGGTGATTTAATACATTACGACTCATCATGATGATTCCCAATTACGAAATAGAATCTATTAACGTGAATAAACGTTTGGAAGAATTATTTAATAATATTGATACAAGGTTAATATTATGGTAAAATTTAATACATATTAGGATGCTGAAAAAATTTAGAGATCGCACGATTAAGTCTTAATATAATGTTTTGAAAATTTGCGTGGTTTTTTTAGTTGTTAAAAAACAAATGACTCATTGTTCGGCAAATGACTTGAAATGACTAAATGATTCAAATGACAAATGACAAATGACATTGTCATTTCAATGCTCATGACCTTGGTCATTTGAATGTAATTTTGGCCAGCATTATGAATTTTTGCCTACACTACATTCATTATTTTTTAATCTTAGTCACATGATTATTTATGTGATAAATATTAGCCAATCAAAATCAAATGATTTGAAATGACAATGACATAGATCATTTAAATGACCAGGTCATTTCCGAACACTGAAATGACTAGACCAAATTTTTTTTTTTTTTTTTTTTTTTTTTTTTAGGAAAAAAAAAAATAATAATTCGATTCGTTAGATAAATGAAATAAATTGCTTCTTCTATCTGATCTATTTCATCAATATCACGATTTCATCAATATCATACTAAAAGGTAGTAATATCTTTTTTGCAAAAAATCCACATCGAAATCCAAATACCCTGTGACAGAATACAGGACCGGGATAAAGGAACGGGAAAACCTATAATGGAGGTCACCGTAGTACCCGTAAAGTTCATTGAATTTTTTATATATACAATTTTTTAATGAAGCCAAAATGTGTGGATTAAACTTATCTGTTTAAGTTTAGAGTTAAATGCATGATTTATACACTCAATTTAGATTTTATATATTCTGTGTAACGCAAAAAGGTAGTTCACAATTAATAAATTTTTTAAAAAGTGGTTCGCGTTATTATAAAATTTTTTCCGGAAAATTCAATGATCTCAGTTAATATTGATATTAAAAGAATAATTTATGATTCATTTTATTTCCAGACATTTCTGTATAATATTTGTTAGATTTTTAGTTTAATTACTTAAGAAAAATTTTCATTAATTTGGGCAAAACCATCATTTTACTATTGTCCGGTGACCTTTATTATAAGTTTTCCCGGTCCTCAGAATACGTGGTATTTCGGCGTATATCCTCGTAGGATTTATGGAATTCCGAACTAATAATCCATGGGGATCGATCTACCTAAATTTTCATGATTCCAAATTATTAAAGAGCAAACTTCTTGATTATTTATTATCTGTCTCGCGCTGTAATCATGGTAAAAATTTTGTAAGTTTATATCAATAGATTTATTAAATGTGAAAGGATAGTGTCGAGTCTATCGAAATATGAATTATCATCAAACAATGGCCAGACTTTAATTTTTTCAGATTATAAGATTATTCATATATCTATGGAAAGATTTACAGTAATATTCTGATAACTTATCAGTTTATTTCAACCCCATAATTCGTGGTTTTCTTTTAAATTAATGAAGAATCTCTTGTCAAAATCGACGTTACACGTGTACTGCTCATTTGCCGGCCACATTTGGGTAGCCAATACCATTACTTTACCCGGGCTTCGGCACGAGTCTTCTTTCGAGGATTAAAGTTTTGGTTACACGGGTGACCAGTTTTTATCAATATTAGTGGGTTGGAAGTGAATTGAAAAAAAAAAATTGCAATCTCTTTATGCTTTCTGTATCTCAATATTAAATAGTAATGGATAAAGAAATAGAAAAGCTTCTAGGAAGTCTCAAGACGTAAATATAAGCTTTACTTTGAATCAATTCCATTAGTTTTTTTTCGCTTGACTCGTCCGACACAACGTGGACGAGCAATTGGAGGATAATGGTTGGTAAAGATTTTTAATATTCGATATGGAACAAGCTGTAAGAACAATGCCTTTCATATCATAAAATTTTACAATACAGTAATTAGAATAGATTTTAAATTTGTAAATAAGCATCGCTAAAAGAATTCACGCGAATATTTCTTAATCCTAATTATAATAAATTATGGGAAAACTCTATGGATATTTATGAACTCCATCTTATGGACCAATTCTTGAACTCGTTCAACAAAAATATGGAGATAATTACTTATAAAATTAGATAGGTAATTATTAATAATTTCTAATTTGTTAAACAATCTTCAAGTTTAAATTTTATATAATTAATTCTTTCTCAATTACGTCATAATTCATTTGTATTGTTGTTCCGGTATCATAGTAATCACAGCTACAAAATACAAATCTACTGAAATGCAAAGCCAATATTTAAATTTTATAATAATGATTTATCGAGGCGTTTTAGTATTGTAAGTTGTGTATAACAATTATATAATATTATTCATATCAAGTCTTTTGTTGATTATGATTGCATTATATAGATATAGATTATTCGCCTGTTATATACTGTGTGTAATAATATAGATAACGGGTGTATTGATTCGTTATTAAGCAACAATAAAGCTTGAACTCTTGAGTAAAATGAGCAAGGAATTTTTTTTTTGAATTTAAAAGACTCGAGTACAATTTTACTCGTATCAGAGATCTGACAGAGGAGACCGACAAACGTTTCACCGATAGGACAACTGTTTAACCCTAATTTCCTTACCTAATCTATTCTAAATTCCCTTGTCGGTAAGATGATCGTTGGCAAAAAATTTGTCTATGAGAAGACCCTGTCGGTGAAACGTTTATCGGTGAGATGATTGTTGGTGAAATTAATGCGATCCGATAAAATGTAATGGTGTAGGAAGCGTTCTTTTTTTCTCAATTTTGGTTTGTAAAAAAAAAAAAAAAAAAAAAAAATTTACGATATCACAAAGGTAGTTTCCTTTAAAAATTGTTTGGTCCATAGCAAACTCTCGCTTACAGCAAAAATTCGAAATATAATGGACACTTTATTGTGATGACGTAGTATAAAGTATAATAAAGTATAATTGTATATACTATATATAATATAATGTAATTATGTTATATTAAAATTTAATTAAGTGTTATTTTCTTTAATACTAAACTTATTAGGTTTGTAGATCAGTTTTGGTAAAATCAAATATGGGCTAATATGCTCCAATTTAGCTAATTTAGTTGCTATTTTATCCTGACCCCTACTATTGCCAAATGGCAATTACCAGGGATGGAATAAATGTAAATCTTCACAAAAATTTAACATGATAAATCACATAACAGATCACTTGTGATTTTCACTTTTTAACTCCTTGGAATTATGTTAAATAATAAAGATTTACAATCATGAGTACAAAAAAAAAAAAAAACTATTAAATCCATTATCAATGAATACAATAAATTAAAATAATAAATAAGAATAATGATAATTGTAAAAAATTCATAGTTGTCGATCGGCTTCGATCTAAGTGTTATTTTGTAATAAATAAATAATAAAATATATGATAATAATAAATTATACTTTGCTATTGTTTTTGATATTTTTGTTATCAGCTTTATTTCCACATAAAAATAATAATGCAATTCCTACAGTTATTGAAGCAGCTATTATTCCGATCATTGTTCCAGTTCCTAATCCTTCAACATTTTTGGATCTTACAGGATTGTTACTATAAGTCGCCTTACTAATAACGGATCCCGTATTAATATCAGTCTCCTTAACAAGAAAAAGCTTTGTACTAACACCAATCTTCGTGTCAACACTAAATATCGTGTCAATACAGTTACTAGTCTTGCTACTATGATTTATTGAAGTTATGTCTGTTACACATAATGATAAATTATAATTAAAGAATGTATTTAACAAAAAAAGTAATAAATATTTATGAGATATTGTTCGTAATTTATTAAATAAACTTGGCATAAAACGCATATTTCTTTATGATGGTGTAAGGGTATTCTCAAGTTATTATCTTTTTTTGATTCAATTTAATAATAATAAAATATAATTATTATTATTATTATTGTTAATATTATTATTATTATTATTTTTTTTTTTTTTGAAAAAAAAAACAAAGTATTTGAGCCGGACCAACTCGATTCTACCTAATATATATCCCGAATCCCGAAATCTCCTCGAAATTTTTATTACGTGTAACTCGAATTAGTATGAATGAGAAATGTTTATGATCATCTGTAACGACACTTTTTTAAATAATTAAAATGATTTTATTTTTTTACTATGGATTTCTAAACAATGTTTGGAAAATGATTTGAAAATTGACATATGATTCAAATGATAAACATAACATTTAACTAAAAGTTTAATGATTTACATAATTCAAATCAATAAATTAATACTAAATAAGGATCTATTAAACATATTCTAATTTATTTGATAGGTAATGTTAATATTTTCTTTTACTATATAAAGTATGTTTAGCAAATATATTTGAACTAAATTTAGTTATCTAAACCCCAATTTTTAAAGTTATGGTAAATTTTATATCTTTATGTTTAAAGTCGTTTAATGAAAATTATTTCCTTTTTTGCCTAATACTAATTTAAAGGACATTGGTATAAATCTTCCAAAAAATATTCTAAGGGTGAGAATGTGTACGCCTTAAAATATGTAGTCCTGTGGAATATCGTTTAATATTATATTTAAAAAAAAATTTCCTAATGTAATTTATTAGCCTTGCGTGATAAATTATTATGGCCTTGACCTTCTAATACTATGCTCCAGTTACACCACGCATAAAAATTACGTGTCTCATAACCAATCTGTCCTATCACAGGACTACTGATATCCATGAGTACCATTTTGAGGAGGAGATGATAAATAATATATGATAAACTTTTAATAGATAGGATCTCAGTTCTTAATCAGGTCTTTACCTTATCTAAGCGTTTAAAATTCATAAAGTATGAAAGCGCGTGGCTTACAGTATACTTTATTTGATGTATGATTAAGGAAATTCTATTTATAAAACATACTTTCAACATACTTTATATAGTTTAATTCATCTTTATTTATACTATTTTACGTTAATTCGTGAAAATGAGAATCTCGCGTGGCGTCAAATAAAAGGTAAAAAACAGAGCATTATTTAAGAAATGGAAACCGGGTATCAGAAAAAAAATTACTAATGATCGACATAAATTTGCACCGAATTAATAATTTATAAGGAACTTGTGACATGTGTAATTCCTATTTATACAACAAAACACGGACTACGATACAAATTCGACATAAAAATCCGTAACCACATCATTCCCGACATTCATTATTCCGACACTTAATACAATTAATATTACAATGCCGTTACGTATATATTAAAAAAAGATAATAAGAAGTGAGCATTGGGTGCTTGTTGTATTGGGATTCTGATTTTCGGGATTTTGAACGGCTCCCTAAAATATAATGGAATAAAACTATTGGATGACAATTTTATAGTTTCGTCATATTATTATACTACTAGTCGTACTTTTAATTTTAAAACTAAAATATTTGTGACTTCGTCTTACTAATTAAATTATAGACAGTTTTTTGATTGGTAATATATTAATAAATCATCGTGTTAGTCCAAAAAACTGATGTCGGTAATAATGCTTCACTGCCTTCACAATTATAATAAAACTTTTACTAAAGTCATTTTATATTACTTAATCTCTAATTTATATAGTATTATTCACTCAAAAATTTTTTTGAACGTTTATTATATAAAACATGTATGTAAAATAGAACAATTATTTAATAAATGATCGATCGTATTAGTACTATATTTGCCGTTAAAAAAACAATCACTTACAGTAGTACGTTTGAGTCCTTGTTAAATAATTTAGTTGGCCCAATTTTTTTGTGAGAATTAAAAGTAAATCTAGCCATTTTGTTAGGAACAAGATCTTAGAGAAATAGTCTGTCAAGAATTAAGTAAATTTATAGTGAGCCGGATAATCGTCCTATTATAGTATCAAGCAGTAAAGCATTGATTACTAAAATAGGTATAATAACAGAAATCAAATGAGTAAGAACTTAATGAGGTTCATTTAATAGTCACGAGGAGAATCATCTCAACTTGTTCAAAAATTTAGGGATGTTAAATTGCTTCAACAAAGCACATTAAACAGAGTTTGAGCACAAGCTTTTTCAAACTTTTTAATATGTGCTTCAAAACGTGCTTCAAGCTTGTTTAGCATTTTATTAGTAAGTACTTAGATTATGGGTAACAAGTGTATCTAGCGAGCAAATGTTTTCAGTTGCAAAACATATAATAACAGATTATCACCAGAACAAGCTTCTGCCTAAAAACATGATATGAAGCGAATATTATTAAAAATTATTTAGAAAATAAATAATATTTCTACAAATATGTATTTACAAGTTTATTTTAATTATTAACGAATAACATATGAATAAATAATGTATCATAATTTCTGATAAAAACATTACACATACAGTAAACAAAGAAATAAATCAATATAATCAATATCGGAATTTAATAAACCATTTAAGAAAATCTAGTCTAACAGCTGTGCTTAACTCATAATTAAGCTCAATTGCTCAACTCATTTTTTTAAAATTGCTTAACTTGTTTAAACTCGCTTTAGACTCAAAGCTGTATTAAGCTGAACTCAAACTGAACCGTTAAGCAAATTAACATCCCTAATAAAAATTAACAAATTTATTAAAAATTAATGGTGACGCGTATATTATTTTGTGCGCACCCTATATAATATTTTATAAATTCTCATGTAAATATACTGTAATTAAAAAAAACGGAATGTATAAAATAATTTTCATAAATAAAGTTTATCTTTGTGCAAATTTGGACTTTAAACGCACCTACAAAATTGATAAAATAATTGAGTTAAAAAGCATTGTTTCAATGATTCAATCATCTAAATAAACCAACCTAACCCGAACCTAACCCTAACCCTAATCCTAACGCAACCCCAAACCTAATGCTTCTAACTCAACACTTACCCTATTAAATTCAATGTTATACATCTAGTTCAAAACTTCATTACTTCTTTTTTTTCGAATTTGATTCATTGGACAAGTAGCACGATTGTGACCATTCTTACCGCATAAGCCACATTTCCGACTGTAGGAGCTTCATTGGGTTGAATTGAAAGTTTGTAAAGGTCCCTAAACCTCGCAGTTCCAGGTGGTCTTCCTTTAGAACGTCGAATTATAGGATTTCCAATTGGAATAACATTTTCTTAATCTACTTCTTGCTCGTCTATATTATGGTTTGATCCAGATTGTAAATTTAATGCTTCCCTAATTTTTGTTAATATACTCTTCAAGTAAATAATAAAAGATTCGTTACAACTCTTGCAAGCAATCTGCTTAGCCTGATTAGTTCAATCCCCGTATATTAACATAATATAATTTCCGTTTTTTAAGAGTAACATATTAATTACCATTAAAGTTAAATTATCATCTGTTATCTAGAAGTAAAATCATTGGTAAAAAATTCACCATCGCTTGATATAGAATCTGAATCACTCATATTAGTTAATAGTATTTGATGAAAAAAGTGTGGGAATAAAAATAGTTTAATTGATCAAAATATTCTAAAAGGTTTACAAAATTTTTTACTGCGTTATCAAAAAACTATGCACGGGACATCAGATCGCGTATCCATTAAAATAAATTTAATATTTTTTTATCATGCACATAAAAAAACTGCGCATGGGTGCATTATAAGCTAATAAAATCAATCCATATAATATATATTTTAATAAGTAAATTCGTATATTTAATAATATAATGTTTTTTAATATTTAATATAATATTTTTTAATAAATAAAATTTTTTCAGATATATATTTTTTAATAAAATTCGGATATATATTTTTAATAAATTTTTTTTTAATAAAATTCAGATATATATTTATACATGTATATATTTATATTTTGATCGGGTTCATTTAAATTCTTTCATATATCTAACTTCAATTCCTATTATAAATTATAATTATTCACAAAAATTAGCGAATAATAAATATAATATATGGTTAGCCCTCGGATTTTTGATCAACCAATTCGGATCATGCTGCAGATCATGGACATTTTTTTTTTTTTTTTCCTATATAAACGACCATTGTTCGTATTATTGATATCAATTTTTTTTTTATCAAATTTTTTTTTTTTTTTTAAAAAAAAAAAAAAAAAATCCTCAATATCAATATCTCAATATCAATATTATAAAATGCTCCCGTTAACTATATAGCGTGATCTGTATATGGTGACAACGTATTACGAGGGTCATAGAGGGTCGAAACGACGAAACGTATTACAAGGGTCAAACCGTATTACAAGACAATAAAAGCTTGCTCTCATGTTTTCTGAGGCATGACAACAATTTACTCAGGGTTACAAGACCGATAAGGGCAATTTCCTAACGGGGGATGGCGGAATTGATTTAGTTGGGGAGCACAGTGGAGTAAAATTCGTTGTTCAATGCAAGAATTTTACTCAGCGTAAAGTAAATAGCTCCCTCGTTAGAGATTTCATTATAAGTATATTTATGATTATTTGAAATTAAATCTTATATGACTTCAACTAACTAAAGTCAATAATTATTCAGGGAGGATTGTCAAATTATCTTCCAGATACCCTTGGCATGTTCGTTACATCAACTGGATATTCGCAGTCATCACTTGAGTTGGCAGAAAGTTCTGATTACATCAAATTTAATTAAAAAGTTCACATTATATGTTAATAAAAGAGTGAAGAAGCGCTCAAGTGATGACTGTGAAATAATTACGATCGAAAATGCCGAAGTTTATCACATTGAAGTTGAAGAGGGCTCCACTTTGTCCCTATTTGGAATCGAAATAAAGGGCAAAGTGTCCCTAAGTAATATAAAAATTACTGTTAAGAAAAGAAAGTTAGAAACTTAACCTTCGTATCCACCTTTCCCCTGTGCTCCCCTTTCCTTTTCATTTTTTCCCTTTCTAAAAGTTAAACAATAATAATATGCTTTATTGATGTTACTTTTTTTTGTTAAAATTTGGTTGGAGTAGATGTTTGAGTAAAAAAATATTCCTTTCCTTTTCATTTTTCCCTTTTTAAAAGTTAATAAAACGACCTAATTACAGTATTACGACCTAATTATGGCATTACAACCTAATTACAATAAAAATATGCTTTATTGATGTTACTTTTATTGTTAAAATTGTTTGGAGTAGATGTTTGAGTAAAAAAATATATTACGAAATTTTTTAAAACTTTAATACAAAATATAAAATATTGTACAATTTTATTTTTATTTTTATTTTTATTTTACAAAGTATACAAAGTCAAAGTACAAATTATGTTAAAAAAAATGCCGAAAATAATTCTAACACTAACGACCAAATCGCACCTGGCCTTGAAATCAATAGGAGACGGAGGTATTCTGAGAACCCTATGCAAGTCCGAGGAAGGGTGATAATAAAAACGATTAATTTAAATTAACAGATGAATACAAAAACGAAAAATCGAAAAATAAAGAAAATAAATCTGTATTATCAAATAATAAACTATCTCTATTGGATTCCAATAACCAGCGTGAAAAAAATTGCTTGATGTCCATCTAATGTGGGCTGTGTTATCAAAGAAGCCGTCACGACGTGTGTAAGGGCGTATAGGAGATCTAGCGTGGAACGTCGTGTGTGTTGATCCGTTGATTGTGAATCTGTAGTATGAAGCGCGTCCCGTTGGTTGTGATTATTTTTATTGCGATGAATTTCGAAATAAACCTTTTTTTCTTTTTAGTAACGTTGATGGTGGCTTCCCATTCTTTAAAAGCGGTACTATGTTTGTTCCACATCAAAGTGTTAACGTCCTGCTAATGCTTGTCATAAATTTTCGAAAAGCCTCGAACCGGGGTTTCTTTTTGCTAATTAATTTGTGATAGGTCTGCAGGAACTAATTGAGATAAAAAAGGTGCGTAATTGGTAAAATATTTCTGAAAGAGCAATCGAAAAAAGGAGATGAATCGATAGCATCTTTTAGGCTGTAAACCAGCCCTTTAGCGTGATCTTTGATAGCGTTGAATAAAATATCTTTGTGACGAATGGTTATGTCCACGCAACTATTTTTGTGAGCTGAACAAAGACCTATGTGATTGTTGGTTGTGGAGTTGCATTCCACGCATGATAGTTTGTGGCCGGGGTAGAGTTTGTGATAATTGCGCTGTTGAATGTAAGCGGATAAATGAAGTTTAATTTTTTTAAACGTGATCCTTGTGTTTTTGACAATTTGTCGCATGTTGGCGTGTCTAGGGGATTGAAGTTAGTCCATTATTTGGTAAAAGTCCAATCAATGTTTCCATTAACGATCTGTTGGTTAATCGGGGCCATCGCTCGTGTTATTGACCATAGAATTATAGATTAAGGGTTGGATTACATTGTTGCTCCATTTTCTGATGGTTTGATCGTTTTGATCAATCATGTAAATGTTGTTCCATTTGATTAATCCTAGGCTAGTATTATAAAAAAATCTAAAATTAACAATTATCGTATCTTTGATTGTGTGCCAGCGTTGGCTAGCTCGTCGGCAATGCTATTCATGAGATCGTTGCAATGCCCCTTGACCTTTTGCAGTGATAATTGGAGACGTTTGTGTTCGACCAAGTAAAAATTAAGTCCCAGATTAGAAAGTTGTTTTGTTTGAGTCGGCGACGAGGACTGACCACTGGTGAATGTAGCCGTTGGTAATAGTTAGAAATGCAGTTGGTGAATATGGTGATATTACTGTTGAAAGGTGCAACGATTAAGGCGGTAACTATTCCCATAGCTTCCTCTTGGTTAAGGACGGAAAAAATACCGTGGAACCTTTGAACTTTAATCGGGGAGTTTCAGGCTGGCATTGAATCCAACCATATTTTCTGGTGCATTGAGTGGTGCCTATATGTTTAACGGATCCATCAGTATAAAACGTTAGAGTCCGATGTGTAATCAAATCTTTGGCCAAGTTGTGGAGTTCATTTTTGATGTGTGATTGACAAATCAACGCATGATCGATATGTTTTGATATCAACTATAATTGAGTTTGTATCGAAAAAGAAGTGTTTATATTAATTATAGGGGCACTAGGTGAAGTAGGGTAATACAGTAAAGCTTCTTTCCAACTGGGGGGAGCATTTCAAGTTTAATACATGCGTTATAGACTAAAACTAGGATTCTAACACGTCTTGATGTAAATGAGTTAAATCATCATAGCGTATTTTTGATGGTTCTGGTGCTTTGTTGTGACTTAATTTTGGAAATATGTTTATAGGTCGTTGATATTGATGGCTTGATCAAGTTCTTTCCACCATTCTTCATTAACATTTTGCAAGGTTGGGTCGTAAAATTCTTTCCATTCCAACGGCAGGTCGTCTAAGTCTTTGACAATATTAGTATTTTTTGATCCTATCAGGGTTGAGAAGTGTTTGATTGATTCTTTTTCGATTATGTTATTTTAGAAAACTCTTTTACCGTTATCATTTGGTTATAATCTTATCTATAGTTTGAGCCAAACCATTGAATTCTATGATTTGTGTAAGTTTGTGTTGGTAATTTTCCCGTTTTTTAAAATATTCAGACCACACGTTGTCCGGGATGGAATCAAGGTTGGTGATGGGTAAAGGTAAACTTAATTTGAACCTAATTTTTATGTGTTTAAGATTAAAGAATTGTTTAGTTTGATAGAATAAAATTACATGATTATTGTCTCAAAGACAAAGGAAGTTGGAATCGATTATTGTTGAACATTCTGTTTTCGAGTTGTTCCAGACACGGTCTAGACTTTTTTGATCTGTGATCGAGATCGCGTCCTTTTGTTTGAACGTATGATTGAAAAGTGAGCGAGATATGTTTTTGCAATTGGACCATTTTGGGGATTCATTTTATTAGGCCTCAACCTCTTTGTGTTTTTTGGTGATATTTTCCCAAGTATTTTTAAATTTGTTGAAATAATTAGTTTTTGGTTCTTCGAAGAAGGTCCTATCTATCAAAGTAATCATTGCCTTGTGATCAGTTGTGAAAAAGGAAGATGGTACTAATTGTGTGTAAGCGTGTATTGAATGGAGTAATAGTGCGTTATTACTAAACTGGTAGTCAATTTTATTAACTTTATGAGTGATGTTTAAGGAGTCGTCTTCTTGGTGTGATTTGATTAAATATATCCCTGCATTTTTGAGAGTTTGATGAAAGGGTTAGATTTGTCTTTGGGTTTGCAGTTGAAATCTCCCATTATTAATCCGTAAGTGCTTTTGTTAAATTCATAAATTTATTGATGATGTCGTGATTTTAGTTGTACAGTCTCTGCTGTCTTTTAATTTTTGTTGTGATTCTTTAGCGTTTGATGGTACACTTTTGAAATGTCCATTAACGCTTCTTTTTTATATTTATTAACGTCTTCTATAGTTTCTTGTATAATTTTTAAAGGTTCAAAGCTGCATAATTACTATTCTCCAATACTGATTTTCTGATAATATTTTACTAAGTCTTCTTACCAATATCCTAACCATAATTTTTTTTGCTGTTTCAATTAGCGTAATTGGTTGTGTAAGGTTTAGATCTTTATTCCATTCCATTTTTTTTCTTTATGGAAAAGTAAGACCTTTTATCCATTTTGAAACAAATTCTTCTTTTTTGACCCTCGTTCATTATAATTAACAAAAGTTTTCTGAAAGGACTTCGAGTTGGTCTCTTTGATAATTTCTTTATAAGATTTGATAGATTTTTGGGGTAATTCTAGATGCTGGATGATCATATGACGTCATCATTGACAGGATTTTGGATCAAATTTTTTAGAATCTCGTGAGATGAAGGCTTGTGATCCCCAGATTTAGAAGTTTCAATTTATTTATTTATTTTTTACTTCAGAAAGGCAGATACACTAGAGAGATACTAAAACATTATGCGTAGAAACTAGACATAAAGAATATTGATCTAAGTGTACAAAATCTAACAGACCCACTCTTCGTTGGAACGACCTGACTAATGGAAAGAACAAAGGGGATTAGACACTAAAGTAAAAACAAGGGAAAGAGAGGAGGGAGAGAATTAAAACTACTGGTAACCAGTTCTGAACCAAAAGAAAAATTTAAAAATTGAAACCACGGTAAATTATGTAAAAAATTTGAAGTAAAATAGATCCACATGACTTATTGTCACGTGAAATCCTATCATCACACCAACGACCCTAGCATTACCATGTAAAAAATGGTAGCCGGATTTGTTGCCAGGTTATACATAATCTGCGCACATGATCCAGGACGATTATTTTCGGTAATTATTATATTATTATTTAAAATAAGCTGTAAGTAGTAAACCTGAAAAATTTTGGTCTTTTAATTAAAGAAAATTTTTGGGTTAATTATTTTTG
>QZLH01000167.1:0-17504 GCA_003833135.1 Oehlia diaphana | reverse complement strand
GTGCCGCATTAGACTATTATATAGTTTAATCATCCAATAATAATATTATCGGTTTGACGGGACCGTTCATGCAATTTTTATAGTAAACTCCCGTTACTATCCAATAATTTTATTATTATGCTAATACATCCTAAATAACAATTATGTAAAATCTGCATGAACTTATGAGGATAACTGATAATAATTGTTATAATTATTTTAAATTTAAAATATCGAATTAAGGTCCAATATTATTGCGTGCATTTAAAATTTTTTTTTTTTTTGATCAGCTCCGTCCTAATAATTCTTTATGTTTGATTGATCGACTTGAACAATAATTACTTCAATTTTTATCTCAATTTTACAATAAAGTTATTTATAGCATGATCAGTTATATGAACAAATTTAAACTTTTAATATGATAAATAATTTTATAAACGAATGGGTACAAATAAAATACGAAAAATAATTAATATATTATTTATATAAAATATAATTTGAATATAAAAGACGAAAAACAACTGTAATAATATATAATAAATAAAGATAAATATAAAATAAAAATTAATAATTATTAAATATATAAAAAAATAAATTTATATTATAACAGATAATACACTTAAAATATATATATGACTTATCGTAGTATAGTACGTAAAATAACGGTATCTGGACTTTTCACCAAAGTCCATTTCAGTGAAAGGAAAAGGTATGGAATTTTTTAATTTTCCATTTCTTTTTTGAAGTTATACAATATACATCATATTACGCGTTTGTTTTATGTATTTAGATTTATAAATTTCTAATTGTATTATAATGAGGTTGCACAGAGATTTAGTAGGGATTTGGCGATGTGAAAATTGAAAATATCCTTCAATCCTAAGATATAACATTGTTATATAAAGATATACTCAATTACTCATACATGTTGTATTGATTTGCATTTCTGGTGATGATTACTGTATTGTTTTTATTTTCAGTATTTTTAACAATTAAATATGAATTATTATAATTGTTATAATTATTTTCTAAAAATAAAATAAATTAAAAGTAACGTAATCACACGCTAAATCGAAAAAACAGCCAATATTATTGCTTGGCTTGAAGTTTGATCGATTTACATGAACAATGATAAAGATTGTATTATTTTTATCCCAAAATTACTTTATTTTTTATTTCAAAAGTTTTTTAATAGGTGTTACGGATGATGCTTTTTGTGCTCCTGGTATATATATTAGTTTACTCACAGTTTTATTTTATATAGATTACTATGCATCTTCCCCAGTATCGCCACAAAATTTTTCCACCCCCACGTGACCTTAAAAATTTGTCACCGGCGTCACACCTTTCCTGTTTTCCATTTTTACTATGTATTCCAGGGACTTGATTTTTTTCAGTGTGTAAAATCCTATTTGTCACTCCTTATTTGTCACATGCTTTATTTCTTAATGCCAGCCGAGACGTATAATGCCGGCCAAAAATCACGTGGGGGTGTAAATTTTTTGTGGCGTTACTGAGGTAAATATTACTATGCTATAGAGTCACGTGACTTTTAGGTGTTAATAAAGAAATCCAGTGCAATATTATTTATTATTTTTTTTTTAAAAAAAAAAATTTACAAATTTAATACTGTAATAATTATACAAATAAAAACAACTACGGATCTACAATACGATACACAAAGTTCTTGAACGAACGAGTTCTATAATATTATACAAATCAAACCAATCGGATTTCGGGGGGTCGAATGTGTTATTTTAGAAATACAATAGTTTGTACAACTTCTATAATCAAAAAAGTATATCCTTTTTTTCGTTCGAAGTAAAAATATGATGTACTGTATATAGGGTGATTTTATAGAGGTGTGACTGTATTGGTTCAATAATATAAAAATTTATTATTATTGGATGAATTTATGTAATCATGTATAAATCAAGTAATTAAAGAAAAAATTTTTTTAAAAATTTTTTTCTTTCTTGTATGACAAAATGAAAAGAGTTTCAAGTTGAATGAATGTAATATTCATTTTACTAATGAAAAGCCATATTATTTAGATCTTATTATATACAAAATATATACGATATGTACGAAACTAAAAAATTTCTTGTGGAATGTGAAATGTAAAATGAAAAAATTGGACCATTTAAAACTTAGTTATGAAATTTTTGGAATTGAGGTTTTTCCACTTCCCTTTGAAATTAATAAGTAATTTTCCCTTTTACAATTAATTATATATCTAATGATAATGACAACAAATTTGTTTAGATAATGTGAGTTATTTATTTATCGTATAATTATCCTTTTTTATCTTGAAAAAAAAAAAGTTATACTAAAACAATTGGATTTTTTTTCGAGTTTTTTTTTTTTTTTATTAAAAAGATAAGAAAAAGAAGAAAAAGCGGAATTATCTTTATAATTTTATCTTTTTTCATTCTTGAATTTTACATTTTTGGTGATACATCAAATTTCCTTCTTTAGTAAAACTTAAAGTATAAACAAGAAAATAAAATGTATATTTTCCATTTTCATACATTTTTTTTTTTCTATAAAGAAGAAAATAAAAAATAAATAAAATAAAATTTAATTATAATTTGGTTTTTTTAATTTAACAACAAGAAAAAATATTTATAAAAAATGTAAATCTTAAAAAAAATATTGATGAAATTGGATTATAAAATTTTATCATATAAATAAATATTCTTATTATCGAATTAAGTCGAATTAGATAATTATACATCATGGCGGATTTATGAAATACCCCAAAATTTGTGTCATGTCAAATTAAATAAATATTTGATAGTGTTAGGTCACCAAATTCTATTTTTAAGTCCCAAATTTATTAGTGAACAGTCAAAATGAGCTCTAAAAAATATTTTACCCCAAATCTTGCGTCTAACCAATTTTCCCATTACATAATCAATTTTTCCAGTGTTAAAGGCGCGTCATTATTTGACATTTTTTAGGAAAAAAGCTTAATGTTTCTGTAAGTCAATTTTAATTCCCAAGTGCGCAGCAGAGTTTTTGCCAAATTTCCGCAATGATATATCATATATATCATAATGTATTTTATATGATGTAATGCATCATTCGTCTGAATACCGTCACATAAACTCACATATATTTGTTCTAATTGATATTAAAAAAGTAAATAAACTTAGTAAATCAATGATAAATATATAACCAAGATTAGATTTAAATGATTAATTAATATCGGGTTCATCATTATAAATTATGTATTGGTAGATTATGATTATAATAAAAAGTTTTAAGATGAGATAACGCTTGTGTAATTAATAATTTTATGGGATGGGAAAGATTTTGTACTAGAATCTCTCTTATTATAATTCCTGAAATAAGACAGAATTATTTATTTAAAAAATGGATATTACAAAATTATTAAAGGTAACGTCTTTCTTATCTTTAAATCGTGTTGCCATACCTTTGAATAAAATCATTTTTATAATATTTTAATTTTGAAAGATAATATCTATCATAAAAAGATCAAAAGAAAAAAAAATATTTTAGGGTTACATCATGACATTTTTTTTTTTTTTACAAACAATATTAGTAGTTATGATGTAATGATTAAAAATAAATAGGGTTTTCTTCTTGTTGTAAAAAAATTCCAATTATTAATCCTTTTCATTTTTTTAAAAAAAAAAATTTATTAAATTATGAATGATAATAAATTTTTACCGAAATTATCTCAAAATTTACTTGATATTTTAAATGATGAAGAATATTATGATGTTACTATTGAAGTTGGTAATGACCCTCATATAAAGATATTTCGTGCTCATATGGTTATCTTACATTATCGT
The DNA here is from genome assembly GCA_003833135.1 of Oehlia diaphana. Classification (NCBI taxonomy): domain Eukaryota; kingdom Fungi; phylum Glomeromycota; class Glomeromycetes; order Glomerales; family Glomeraceae; genus Oehlia; species Oehlia diaphana. The sequence continues at coordinate 13,704 of QZLH01000167.1, read as the reverse complement.
TCCACTTATTTACGAAGAATTTTATCTACCAATAAAAAGAAAAATGATGGAACTTTGGTACATATAAAATTACCAAATATTTTGCCTGAAATTTTTCAAGTAATCTTGAGGTAAAATTAAGAGATGAATTTGAATTTAAATTACAAGAGTTTAAATTATAAAATGATTATATAATAATGTAAATGAATTCATACTTTTTTTTTTTTTTATTTTAGATATATTTATAGTGGAAGAATTTCTTTGGAGGAATATGATACTTCGGATATATTTAACGTCTTATTTGCTGCAAGTGAATTCGGTCTCCAAGAACTAATCGTTGAAATACAATCCTTTTTGGTTAAAACTAAGGCAGATTGGATGGAATCAAATTTTAATTTGATATATCAAACGAGCTTTGAGAATGATTCTTTCTTGGAACTTCAGAAATTTTGTACTGATTTAATGTCTAAAGAGCCGGATAAAATATTCAAATCACCAAATTTTTTTTCAATCCAAGAAAATCTTTTGGTTTCACTTATTCAAAGTGATAATCTTCAAATGAGCGAAATTCAAGTATGGGAACATGTGCTTAAATGGGGACTTGCTCAAAGTCCAGAACTTCCTTCTGATACTACAAATTTTTCAAAAGAAGATTTCAAAACTTTAAAGAATAATGTGCGTCAATGTATTCCATTCATCAGATTTCATAATTTATCTTCTGAAGAATTTTCGGATAAAGTATTACCTTACAGGAAGATTTTACCAAAAGATTTATTATATGAAGACTTATTAAAATATTTTATGAATCCTAACAAAAAATCAAAACCTCGTATGACTACCAAAAAGATTGATATTGATTCCAAAATTATTACAAATCAACATGCTGAATTAATTTCAAAATGGATCGATAGATTAGAAATTACAGATGAGATAGAAAATACGTACAAATTCCAATTGTTGCTTCGTGGTTCTCGTGATGGGTTTACACCTAAAATATTTCACGAAATTTGTGATAATCAATCTCATACTATAACAATTATCAAAGTGAAGGATAGTAATGAAATTCTTGGAGGATATAATCCAATTGCATGGGATTCTGATGAATTTGATGATGAATTTGATGATGAAATTTTTGGTGCTACTAAAGATAGCTTTATATTCTCTTTTGAGAATAGTGTCGATATTAAAAGTTATATTTTAAGTCGTGTAAAAACTGAAAAATATGCCACGTATAATTATAGTGGTTTTGGACCATCATTTGGTAACGAGGATCTTGATTTACATGGGGAAACCGGTTGTTGTAATGGTATCGATTATGAAAAGCGGATCAGAGAATATGCCGGTATATTTTCTGTGGAAGAATATGAAGTATTTCAACTTATAAACTAATATGAATCTGTAATGGTTGAATTTGTAAAAAATTACAATATTTTTGATTCTAAACACGCTAGAATTTGGTATGACGTTATTTAATGTCTTGAATAAATTTTAAGAACTCTATTTTTGCTTGTTTTTCAAAGTTTTTTTGTATTACATAATCCATAACTGATAAATAAAGGAAAAAATATCTTTTTTTAAATCATTTTGTTACCTCAAAATAAAATGAATTTGCTGAAAAACTTATTCACATCCATATAATATGATTTCATTGATAGAGATTAAATCATAAGATATCTTTTAATATAATTTTAAACGGGTTTCTTCAAATTTAAATTGAAATTGAAATATAAGAAAAAAAAAAGAATTGGTATTCATCGTATTCATCGGAAAATTCATAAACGATTACAATTATTTATTGATTAAATTTTTAAAATAAATAAAAAATAAAATAGAAATATTAAATGAAAATTTTATCAAATTAAAAAGTGTGATATTCTTGCGTTCGATCTATTTCGTATTTATCATAATTAAGGATTCCTGACCACAATAACCAATCTTTAAACTAATACATTTCCGGGTTAATTAAAATTTTTAACTGGATTTTTTTTTCATTAATACTAACAAAAAAAAAAGTATAATTTTCTTACTAACTGCATTTTATTTGCAGTCATTTCCGCTCTCTTAGTTACCACGACTGCAATTTCCAATATGTGTTGCATTTGCAATGACAATAAACAAATCACAGAGTCAGACATTAATAAGCAAAATGGGCCTTTATTTACCACAACCAGTTTTATATCATATCAGTGTATTAAAATTCTTATATTACATAATGAACAAGAGGACTATCAAACCAAAAATATTGTATAAATATAATGAAATATTTCAAAATATTTAAATAACACATATTTTAAATACAACAATTAGATTATTTAATATTGTTGATATAATCTATATCATTCTAATTAAGTTACATTTTAAAAGATTTTTTGACTATAGTTGATCTAGAATAAAATCCGATTTACGAAATATCAAGATTTTTACTAATAAATTCTGATATATCAAGACTGTTTTAATATAGATGATTTGGTTCCAGAAGAAAAATTCGAAATAGTGCCAAATCCGAGGATCTGGTTTATCGAGATTGCCTGTGTAATACCAATCGTAATTACAAAAGGAAATAGGTTTCTTAATTCACTAGGATGATGGGTTTGAATATGTGATTTGTTTTTTTTTACCTGACGTTACCTAGCCCATTATTATCATTATTTCATCATTTTTTGCTAAAAAAAAAGACAATATTTGTATGTTAAAAGAAGAATTTTAAGAGATTTATTAAAAGTTAGTTTTTAAAAAGTGTTATTAACAATGACTTATTGGTTTGCTTGATAGAAATTTACATATCAGATAACAAACAAAATAAAATAACGCTATACACTTAATACATTTAATAATGTTATACTAATGTTTTTATCAAGAAATCTATAATATATAAACTTTATTGTCGGCTTTATTATTGACTTTATTATTGTCTTCTAACAATAAATTCAAAAAATCAGTATCAAGTTAATATATTTTAAGCATATTTTCAATATTTTGAACGCATCCTTCCAATGTAACATTTTTGGTCCTTCCACTAATGAATGGAATTGGTTCATATTTATTTTTAAATTTCCTTACAAGTTTTCTTCGTAATTCTGTACACAAATAATTAAACACATGTTTGTAAAAATCCCCTATCAAATAAAATAAAATATTATGAATACTAGTATAATTACGAATTGTATAAAATTATCATTTAACTTACCATGGCGCTAACTTAGTTGCTCCAAATAAAATACGAAGATTCCTGTCAAAAAGCTAAAGAATCCACTGATGCTTGATAAAATCGAGGCAACTAAAGAGAAAAATAGGATATAAAGATTTAATTTTTATTTTCCTGAAATTAAAAAAAATTCGATAGTTACGATCATAATAATATTTCTCTTGATAAAAAAATATCCTTTGATACTGGTCTTAATATAAGCATTGTTGTATTTGAGGTTGATAAATTTGTTAATATATGATCAGTATGTGCATTAAAGTCAACGAATTCTTCTTCCAATTCCCCCACATGACCGTAAACATACTTGCTAAATATACGTTTGTTGATTATGGGTGAATAATATATGATTGCAGCTTGCTCATTCACAATAAATAAAGGAATAATAGAAATCAAATTAAACCAGACGATGGATAAACTTCGTCTATTTTAAATTCATCTAAATAAGCTTCAGTGATATTGGGAGTTATTACTATTCTATTCTCCATCAGATAATCGAGCTATTTTTACAAATATGAGGGACATGACTATTTATTATAGGCCCAGTTGTTTCGCATTGCTTTGGTTCAGGGTTGGTGTAGTTAAGATTTGAATTAAAATCAACATAATCAACGGAAAAGATATTAGAAGAGTAATTGTAATTTATAGGAATTATACTACAAATTCTGGTAGCAATATTGCCGTAATTTATATGTTTATACTGAAAATTAGGTTGGTTTAGTAGTCAAAATAGAACATTTTGAAAACTGATTATAAGTATAAATAAGAATTGCGATTACAAGTGAGAGAGAGCTTTATCTCTTTAAAAAAATAAAAGAAAAAGATTCAGTTGATGGTTAGCTTCTTTGAATATCATTTTGAATTTATTTCAAATTTTAAAAGATAAACTGTCTAGTATTATGTCAGTCTTCCAGTTCCGCATTCTTGATCGATGATCACCTGGCTCTGATATACTAGATGTAATTCCTATATTGACCAAAATATTTAAATAATAATAAAATAAAGTAATATACTTATGAATCTTGGTTTTCCATTCTTCAGAAGCCCACTCATAATATAACTAAATAAAATCAGCTATTGAAATAAGTATAACAAATTTTACATTATTCATGTTTTTAAATTTATGTATTAGAAATGAGTTTATATACTTATTATTTAATAATTTATAAAAAAAAAAGATTTATTTACTAAGAAATTTGTAAAATATTTACTACTCTAGTCCTAGTGTTTAAATAATTCTAAGAAGAGAATACATATATATATATTTAATATTTGATAAAATATAAAAAAAAAGGAATTATTTAAATTACAAACTAAGAATCTTTAAAATATTTTACTACTCTATCCTTAGTGTTTAAATAAATCTAAAAAGAAACAATTTTTGTTAAATGCATGATATCAAATATTATAAAAAGAAACTGTCTTTTTAAAAATGCAAATAATTAGTTAATTTTCATTTGTTTTAATATCTAAATATTAAATAAATAAAATTAATTAATTTGTAAATTAATTTATTTTATATTATATCAGCTATATTATATATACTTTACATACCTAATTTCTTCAAATCAAGTATACATTCATTCAAACCTTCACTTACTAGCATTTCACTCACTTGTACACTGGTTTGTGAATTTTTACTTTCAAGAATTTCATTCAATTGTTTACTAGTAAAATTAAGTAAGCGACTTGTACAGTAAGCCTGTGAGTGAGATTCAGTAGCAAGATTGTTATGCCCAATTGGTGCATTTATAAATTCCATAATATTGCATTTTAATTCTTCATTAATGTCTTCAATTTTTTTATCATGAGGAAGATAAATCCATTTTTTAATAATTTCTGAAACTTCCTTAGAAGATGGCCTTTTTAATGGATCTTCATCCCAACATTTTTTCATCAAATCAACATAGCATTGTGGAGTATTTTCAATAATTTCAGGACGTTCACCTTCACAAATACTTAAACTAAGTTGAATATCATGTGCTCTATTATTAAATGGTGGTATTCCAGATGTAAATTCCCACATAATCATGGAAAAATTATATATATCACTAGCTGGAGTATAAGGTTTGCCTCTTAATACTCCAGGTGCCATAAATGGTACAACACCATAAATATTATGTTCTTTCAATAATGATTTTACAGGTTGACATAATCCTAAATCACTAATATAAATTTTATCCTCATTTTCATTATTATGTTTTAAAATATTACCATCATGAAAATCACAATGAATAAGATTTTTTTCATGTATATCACCAAGTCCAGAAATAATTTCATACAACATGCATAATTTTTGACCCCAACCACTTTTGATTATTCTTGTTAAGTTTTCTCTTAAATTACCATTGTTTGCATAATTCATTACTGCCATATATTTCAAAGTATCTGGATTTTTTGTAAATCCATAAAAATAAATAATTTCATTTGAATTTAAGCAACTTTCATGATATTTCCACTATAAAAAATAATAATATGTTAACATTAATAAATTATAATTTAAATTAAAAAATAATAATATACTATCATACTTCATTTAAAAATTCATTTAAATTTTCATTTAAATTATTATGACATTTAAGAATTACTTCACTATCTATCTCCATAAATACTTGACCAAATAGCTTTGTATAGTACCAAATCCTCCTTTATTAAGATATTCAATATTTTTAAAATTATTATAAGGAATCCATTTTAAGTTTTTTTCAAGAATAAATTCATCTATGAGTTTGTTTCCATTTTGTCCAAATCTATAAATTTAAATAATTAAAATTATATATAAGTTTATAAAAAAATTTACACAAAAATAGTAAAATTTAAGATTAAAATTAACACTTACTCTAAAATTTAAATAGGAAATTAAGATAATTTATGCCTTAGTTTTTGTATAAATATTTAATAATAAGCTATATTTCATAACTTACCAACTAAAGTAATAGAAAGTTTAAAATAAAAGAAAACAGTTAGCAAATAAATATCACATAAATATATAGCAATAGAAATAACAAATAACTTACAGGCCATATTATTTAAATAATTTTTTAAATAAAGAAATTTAGTTAGATTAAATTATATGTAAATATTAAACAAGAAGTAATAATAGAATTAAATAAATAACGTACTATCTATAAAATAATTTTTTAAATAAAGAAATTTAGTTAGTTTAAATAGGACCCAGAAATATATATAAAAGGGTCAGGTTTGAGTTTGGAATATTATTTCCTAATATATAGTAACTGACTGACATTATCATAATTCCGGCCCTGAAAAAAATGCGTACAGCTCATAGTAAAAAAATTTTTTCATCACCTGACCCCTATATATATATTTCTGGGTCCTGTTTAAATTATATGTAAATATTATAACAATAAGTAATAATAGAATTAAATAAATAACGTACCATCTATAAAATAATTTTTTAAATAAAGAAATTTAGTTAATTTAAATTATATGTAAATATTATAAGTAATAATAGAATTAAATAAATAACTTACAAACTATATTATTTAATATTTTTTAAATAAAGAAATTTAGTTAACTTAAATTGTATAACAATAGAATATAGACATCATATAACTTACACCCTGAATTATTATTAATTTTTAATTAGTTAAATATAAATATAAATATAATAGAAAGTTATTCACTATAAATTGAATATATTACTTATAATCTATTTATTTAAATTAAGAATATAATTAGTTAAATTATATTAAAATATTAATAAATAAGTCTAATATTAAATATAGCATTCTTAAGTATTATAACTTACCAAATTAATTAGTTATTTAAACAAAGAATTTAGTTGTTTTGAATATTATGTAAAATAAATAGTAAAAAACTAAAATTTAGATAACTGATAACTTACAAACTTATAGTATTATTAATCATTAAATAAATTATTTAGTTACATAGAATATAATGAAAATAATAATTAATTTCATTATCTGGTATTATCTAATTTATTTAATTAAAAGGTAACCTATTAACTTACGGGCTAAATTTTTTAATATAATTTTTATATAATATAGTTAGTTTATATTTGCAAAATTGTTTAAAAATTTTGATGGGATAATTCTAATTTTATATTATATATTTATGCTGTATGATTACCTTTATGATCCATTACTATATCAAATTCTTCCTAATTGGAAAGATAAAGTAAATATGATAAAGTAAATATCTTTTTTTCTTTTTTATTATTATTTATCTTAAACAGATAAATATGGTAATAATATTTATGCAAAACCCATTGTATACAAAATGTTGATCGCAAGTACAAGTATTGCATGTATGACCAACGGTCACGGTCATTAACCGATTATAACCAGTCATGACCGTGACCGATATTGGTCAGTCAAGACTTCTGACCGACTGTTTAACCAACTGGTTTTAATAATAAAAAATGTTCGCAATGTTTCTTAATTATTTTAATAGAAACATTGCGAAAACATTTTTATTAATAATGAATGTTAATATATGAATTGAGGGAACTCTTTCCGCTGATCTTCCAACCAAAAAATTTACAAAAATTTTTTATTGAAAAATGGACTTTACAATGACAGTAGACATGGAAGTAGTGACAAAGTGGGTTGACGACAATAATAGACGGTATATAAAGGATTTTTTTAACCACTTTTACGACATTTATGATGAATATTACCAAGTGTAAGAAAATAGATGAATACAGGGTTTTTTGTACATATGTTAAATGTCTCCTAAAGGTGTACAAGGAGTGGCCTATCCGTTTTAAGCAAGCTGTTTCAAGCAGAGAGTACCAATCAAAATTGAGGTTATGGAGATGTCGATCAACATTGGGGAGGCCAATCACACCAAGTCACATGTATAGTTCGGGCCATGCAATGTCCCGTTATAACACCAACAATTTTATTATAAAATTTCCACCCCACGTGACCGGTGATATTTAAAGGGATGTGAAAAAATAAATTTTGTGAGGCAAAAAAAAAAAACTAAGTCCCTCAGATAAGTATAAACAGTGAAAACGCGGTGGGGCGTGATGCCGGTGATGAATTTTACAAAATCACGTGGGGATGGAAAATTTGTTGGTGTTACTGGGGAAGCTGGGCCATGCATGTCTGCGCACGGTACATTGGAAGCCGTTGAAGTAATTTTGATGGAGAATAATATTTGATTGACTGTACTGTATTTTTTAACGTTAAATGATCGACAAAGTTTTTTTTTGTGGGACAAGTATTTTATTCGGGAGTTTATGAAAAAGGAAATTTCTTTAATAATCTGTGATTTCTGTGATCATCAGCTGACTTGAATGATTTCATTGTATTGCCCTAAATTTTGTCAATCGCTGCTGTGCTACTGTAATACGTTTTAAAAGTTCACTTTTTTTTTTTATTCCGTTTAAATATAAAATTGAAGTCACATTTATTAATCCAATATGGAAGAATTTATATTCAATGATGATTTATTTGAGCAAATAAAAGATTTTGAACATTGGAGTCTAACCAAAGAACAAAGTTTGTTAATTGATAAGTTAATATTAAATGAAGAATTAAAAGAACGTTATAAAAAATATGGTTTATGCAAAGAATGTAAGCAACCTAGAGCTTCTGTTAGTTGGTGTCAATGTAAACTTCAACAAAATTTTAAAAATTGGACTAGTGGAAATCATGAAGTTGACAAATTTATACAAGAAACACAACTTAAAACTAAACATTTTACTGACGTTTTAGAATGGATTGAATATGATAGATTCGAAAATGTTGAATACTTGGCAAAAGGAGGATTTGGAACTATTTATAAAGCAATTTGGAAAGATGGATTTATACAAAGTTGGGATTCTGAGAATAATAAATGGATAAGGGGTAAATTGTGGTTTAGGGAATATGAGAATTTTCCAGTTGTTTTAAAATGTTTACATAATTCTCAAGATATTACGTCCGATTTTTTAAGAGAAGTAAGTTACTTATTTGTATATAGCAATTTCAAGATATTTGTCCTATTATAAATGTTAAACTGTCTATTAATTATTATAATATGGATTCTTTTTTAGATTGGAGCCCATAATAAGATTCCAGATACAGGTTATATAACACACTGTTTTGGCATTACTAAAGATCCAGAATCTAGAAATTTTATGATAGTAATGGGATATGTAATAAATGGCAGTTTAAGACAACATTTAAATAATAATTTTAATTCAATAAAATGGGATGAAAAGTTGAAAATTTTACAAAATATTGCAAAAGGCCTCGATTATATTCATGAACATGGGTTAATTCATCGTGATTTTCATTGTGGTAATATATTAAAAGAAGACGATTTTACTTTAATTACTGATTTAGGATTATGTCAACCAGCGAATGTAAAACCATCCCAAAATGAATTTAAAGAACTATATGGTGTATTACCCTATGTAGCACCAGAAATTTTAAGAGGAAAAGAATATACTCAAGAAAGTGATATATATGGATTTGGAATTATTGCATATGAAGTCTGTACAGGGCTTCCTCCTTATCATGATATTGTTCATGATAATTTCTTAGCTATTAGCATTTGTCAAGGACTTAGGCCAAAATCAAATTATAAAATTTCTCAATTAATTCTAAACATAATTAAACAATGTTGGGATGCTGATCCTTTAAAGCGACCTAAAGCAAATGAATTATATAGATTATTAGATAATTTATATAACGAATCATTTATTAGTGATAATGAAATCAAAAAGCAAATTGAAGAAGCAGATAAAATTAATGAAAAGTTGATATCATCATCATCTTATACTGGTCCTGCTCTTTCATATACTACAAATCTCCAAGCAGTTTACACGAGTAGGCTTTTAGATTTTAAAAATCTTCCAGAACCAAAAAATGCTGTTGATAACAAGGATAATGATAATTTATTTGGAGAATATTCAGGTAATTAATTTCCTAATTTAACTTTACAAAAGCATTCTTTAAAGATTTTATTGATGTATATAATTATTTTTTTTTATATTATAGAATCAATAAAACCAATAGATTTTACTGAACTAGACTAGGTACTTATATAACATTAACTTGTATATGATTTATTTTATTAATAATATATTTAATAATTTATTTTTCACTTATAGATAAAAGCAGCTGAATAAAAGAAAGGAAGGTTATAAATTTCTTTATTATTTACTATTTATTTTCTTAACATTACTACAGATATGATGTTTTTATTGAATGTATTTTTTATGATTAAATAAAAGTATTATTATTTATAAAATTATATTAAAAATAAATAGAATGAATTGTATGTAATACGTTATAAAATTGCAACAAAATAAAAAATTACATTGTATTTTATGTTAATCTTTAATATTATAAAATTATCCAGCTCAAAGGGAGGCCAAAAACCTATTATGATCCAGGTCCAGATTTTTAATTCGGGTTGGATCAATACACAAATCTTTTAGTTGGTGTAAATATTTTGAAAGAGTAATATTATGTAAATAATAATAGTAAAAAAAAAAAAAAAAAAAAATTATTAAAATTATTGGTTTTATATTGAGATATTTTCTTCTGTTTATAAAATTTCTCAAACGAATAGTTATATAAGATTTTGAACTTTTATATCTTTATTTAAAAAATTTAAAATAAAATATCCTACTTTTAATATTCTTGACTTAAAATAAAGAGGATGTAACATATATCCATATGTTGTAAACCGAGATACAACGAATAAATCGAAATTGCAAAATATCGTTATAAGATATAAGCGAGTATATTAGCGTTAATTTCCATTGATTTTGTTAATGAAACAAATTATCAAATAAATTTATGATTAAAAATCGAATTTTTCAAATTAGAAAACAACTTTTAAATACAATGAAATATTTATAAGTGGCTTTTCGTATTATATATTGAATAAAAAATAAAAATTAAAAAATAATTATTGCTCGTGCGATGGGTTTCTCGTTACACGTATAATTTACACCACGTATAGTTTGCCTTTTTTTTACTTTGTATTAATCCTCAAAGCTATACAAATCAACTTGTATGTAATTTATTCATTGACAAATATTTAACTACTATATCCGGTAGTATATATATAAAATTTTACTAAATTGTTAGTTATTTTAAAATCAAAATCAAAGACACAATTCTGTTTTACTCAAGATTTTGTAATATAGTCTTATATTTATTTTAATAAAAGAATGTGCGAGTGGCAAAAATTTCATAAATATTGAAGTGGATCGCACAATTAGTTATTTTGAACCAAATTTTGGATGGGTATTTACATATATATTATTTTTACTAATTATTATTTAAATAATTATTTAATTTGTTTCCTAAAAATTTTATTTATTCTACTAATTCCGATCAGAATTAAGATAATTAAAAGAGTGGACACACGAAGTAAATATACCAAATTCCTACAAAAAAATCATAAAAAATGAAGTGGACGATTGAAATCAATAACAAAAAGGAAGTGAATTGTATATAAGAAATCAAAAAAAAAATGGAGTAAACATATAAATATAGTGAACGAAATTGTCCAGGAACAAAATTAATAAAATATTTAATTTAGAAGCAGCTTAAAAGACACTTTTATAAAATAAGAAACTAGCAAGTTGAACCCCAAAAAATAGAGTAACCACAAAAATTTAACGAAATGGCCGGGCATTACACATTTTGGCTGAATTTAAGTGTTGTGACAGATAATATATCTCAGATACGACATTTTTCAAATTGATGCGCTAAGTTACCAAATTAACAATTAATCATACCGAATTTGACTCCGTATTTAAATCAGATTATGCCACACCTGTTACAGTATTACTCTGATCCATGAAAACATTTAAATTTTTTACATTTTATAGCCCTGTAAAAAAAATCGATCCGTTTTTTCATATTCCATCTTTTTTCCGTAAAAAGCTCATATTTCCGGAATTAATAACTTTATATCACGGAATTTACATTTTTCGTGAATGGACCCGTGAAAGGCTCATTTTCATGGAGTTTTTACAGAAATAATGGATAAAATATTTTATAGGGTAGTGTAAATCAATGATTCCTTTGCTTCATGCAAACCCCAGCCTTTTATAAATGTAACTGATGTTTGACCTTAATTTTTTGCTTTAATAAAGAAGAAATTTTACAATTGAAGAATCAACTAGAATTAAACCAGATTAATAATATTAATTTGGATGAAGAATACAAACCATTATTTTAATATCCAAAATATTTGAAAAAATATAATTATTCTATAATAGATTTCGTAATTAATAGTTATTTTGTAAGATAAGGTCGTTCAGGTTTACATATTAAATTAAAAAGATTTACTATAATTCATTATAATAAGAAAGTATACAATAAATATATCTCATTCAAGTTTATCAAAAATTGTAAAAAATTGTAACAAATTACAATAATTTGGTTTTACAAGGAATTAATTAATTGAAATTTTAGATATAATGCTGGTTCTAGTGTTATTCAAAATTTATTTAAATTAATAAATCTTGTTTAAGATTTAACATGGTAGAATTAAGTCCTGATGTAAGTAAATTGTGATAATTGATATATATATACATACGGTATACTGTATATATATATATATATTTTTATACAAGCAATACATAAATTTCATAAATTAGAAAAATTAGAAATATTAATAATTGGTGATAAAGAATTTAAAAAAAGATCTTATAATAATATAAAAGAAATAGAAGAAAACACATCGTAGATTAAAAGAAGTTAAATTTGTAGGAAATTCTGCTTTAGATCAAGATGCTAAAATTATTTGGTTTATAGAAAAAGTAAAGAAAAATCTCAAGGTTCTTTTATTACAATTTCTTTATAATATTATAGTTGTAATATTTTGGAGGATTTAATATTTGGGGATTTTTTCTTGGTGGGAATTCGAATAATTCAAATTTTTTATTTTTCTTTATTTCCGACTTTTAATAGGTTTTGACATTTATAAAAAAAAAACACAATAAATAAAAAAAAAAAATATTTCTATATATTGTAACATGTGTATATCTTACATGACGTTTATTTATTAACCAATCTAACTCTACTCGTACATGATTACTGAATTTGTAAAAAAAAAAAAAATATTTTCATACAGAATGTAAAATTTTATATATGTACTAGAAAATTATGCAAAAAAGTTGATACATTCAGTAGGGAAATATAAGAAATTGAAGGTTCTTGAGGGGATGATGATACTGAAGGGAGTGAATAAATATACAATATAGTGTGATTTTAGCGCTATATTAGATTGGTCTCAAATTGGTTAGTCTTTTATAGTGTAGTTTCAAAAATTTTTTAAATAGTTACCTTATTGATATGATGCTTTTGCGTCTATTTTTTAATTATTTATATTGTATAAATTTTTATAATATTATTTAATAAAGGGTTACAAAAAAAAAAATAAAAAAAAATTAAGAAATTGAAAATCACATCCGGATTTGGACACCAAATAAAAAAATCAAGCATTTATTTCAGTCGTGAAATTTTTTTTTTTTTTTTTTTTTTTTTTTTTTTTTTTCCGCGGTTTTTTTTTTTTTTTTT
>QZLH01000166.1:120333-139338 GCA_003833135.1 Oehlia diaphana | reverse complement strand
AAAAAAAAAAAAAAAAAAAAAAAAAAAAAAAATTTTAAAAAAAAAAAAAAAAAAATTTTTGAAAAAAAAAAAAAAAAAAAAAAAAAATAATTAATTTTTTTTTTATACATAAAATATTTGATCATTTATTTATCTTTATATTTTTTCCTACACACTTCTCTCTCTCTTTTTTTTTTTTTTAATAAACATACTTTTTTTTTAAAAAAAAAATGTCATTTGAAGGCATTCCATATTTTGATTCACAAAATAACAATGTTATTCCATTTCCTAATATTCGACCCCCTTTCCCTCCAACATTCATTACTTCAGATTTTATTAATAAAAGAGAATCTTCCTCAAGAATTTTTCGTAAAAGCCCAAACGCTTTTTTTATTTATCGTAAAGCTTTTACGAATAATCTTACAAGTCTAAATTATAAACTAACGATGATTGATGTATCTAGATTAGTTAGTAATTTTTGGAAACATGAAACCAAAGAAGTCAAAGATGCTTACGCTGAAATTGCAAAAAAAATTGATGTAGAGTTAAAAGAAAAAAGAAAACATGATAAAAAATGTCCAGTTATTTGGAAAATTGATAAAAAATCTAAAAAACAAAAAAGAGGTTCAAGAAGAAATTTAAAAAATAACGATTCAACAAATAATTCTTCAACTAAATTCAGAAATACAACAGACATTGCGTTTGAATCACCAAATTATTCAATCCCAGTTAATGAACCTAATCGATCATCTGGAGAAATGAGTTCTCAAACCAGTTTACAAAATTCTCCAATTTCTGCTTCCCCGCTAATTGGTTTTCCTGGAATTATTCCAGCAGGATACGATGTTATGAATTACGACAACTCTTACGAATCTCAATCAAACGAATCAGAAGAAGAAACTTACGATTTATATAATCTTTGCGACCAAAATTTGAATCCGATTTATAATTCTTCGGCGGGATTTAGTAATTTTGTTTATGAAAATATATATGTTCCATATCCTTGGAATGTGAACGATCCGTGTATTAATGACAATGAAAATTTGGCATGTCAACAAGGGAACGAATTTCATTGATCTTATAAATTTCACTATAAAAAAAAAAAAATTATATATAAATATATATACGTAGTATAAACATAATAATACATAATTCATTTACGTACAATTTTAATATGATTAAAAAAATATATAAATATTTAAGAATCACAATTTAATGTATTATAAGAAAAAAAAATTATGCTTTTTTTTTAATAATAATTAAGATATGTAAGTGAAAAAAAAAAAAAAAATTATGCATAACGGGATAAAAAAATAGCGCGAGTTTTTTTTGTTGGGTGGGATATCACATGATCATGGTTGATTATTATTATAGCTGCGGATTAAATATTTTTTTTTTTTTTTTTTATGTACCTTTCGTTTTATTTTTTTTTTAATATTATTAATTTATGCATTTATGCACTTAAGGTTTAAACAAATAACTACGCATCATTAAAAAAAAAATAATTTTAGAATCATTCATATAAATATGTTGCGATATTTGTCTATCTATCGTTAGTATTGTTTTAGCGGACTTACGGACTTTATTAAAGTGATTTAAGCCGGACATATTGAACTCCTTACATGGAATGTTCTGAATTTATATTATATTATCTTAGACTAAAACTATAAAACTATTACCAATTAAAAGGATTAAATGAGTTACGAATAATTATGTAAAAAACTTGAATAACTTGTATAGTACATTTTTTTTAAAAATATTTATATATAAATTGTAAAACGCGAAATCATAAATAAAAAAATGTTACAAGAACAATTTAATTATTTATATTGATGGTTATTTCGGGAATCCCGATAAACTAATTTGGGCTTCAAAAAGTAAATGTATTGACTGTATCATCAACTTTATCGATTAACTTTACGCCATCATATAAACGTATATTAAGAATATTGGTTAATTTGATTTTGTGATCTAATCTATGATCAACAAATATATAATAACTTGTTATATATTTGTATATGTGATAAAATTAAAAGAATTAAAAGGAAATAACATATAACTAAACAAAAATAAATAAACGCGTTGAAATGTTATCTCGCATATATATAAAAAAAATATATTAATATATATATATATAAGATTTATTTTGTTTGTACGTGAAACCCTTAATTTAATTTCTACTATTTTACATATGATATTCATCAGTATTTTCATTTATTATTCTCATTGTGAAACTTTCTTAAATAATATAAAGAAACAAAGAAAAAAAAAAAAAAATAGAATGTAATCAAATGGAAAACTAGAACTTGTTACAGAAAAAGATAAATTAATTTTGGCTGGTGATTTAATAATGGTCAATGGAACCTAAATTAGAATTTCTATGAAAAGATTTAAAATTCCAAACAAATCTAAACAATGTATGAAGTATTTGATTCAAGTAAAAAAAAAAAATATGTAACGCGCTACTTTCATCCAGTTAAAATTTATATACGCGAAGGCACTAATCATGTGTAATAGACCCTTGATTGGAAGATAGATTTGTTTATGATAACGGTTCCTTTTTATACACAAACCAGTTTTCGATTTTAGAAAACATAGCAACTCAGGTTTTTAAGTTGATAATCTCGTATTGTGTGAAATATAAATATCAATCAAGGAGTAAAATATTACATTATATTATGTGAATAATTTATTCCTTGCATAAATTACATTCTTTTTTTCTCTTTTTGAAAATTTACAATCTTAAAACATACATATCGGCTTTGTGATTCCGTTGTACTCATGATTTTCTTTATTTTGATCTTTTTCTCTTTTCTTTTCTTTTTTTTTTTTTATTGATTTCTATGGCCAATCAGCGCAATCAGAGTCAAACAAACCTAAAATGTACTATTTCATAATTTTACATTAACCTTCTTTCAAGAAAACCGATTACGTATACAATCAAAAAAAAAAAAAGCATGAAAAGCATGGAAATGAGGCAATGATGCAATGTTGTTATTTTGTTAATCGACGTCATCCGTTGATCCTTATGTATCACGTGCATCACTGACGAATGGTTACGGTTTCAATGCATAATTATTGAACACTTTATATAGGAATTTTAAAAATAACTTGCACCTTCTTGTTTCACAAAAAATAAAATGTGGTTTTTGCTTGCATTAAATTCGGAGTATATTTTTATTTTCTAAATTTGAAACGATCAATATTAAAGCACCTAAGATCAACAACGCACACACATCAAAACAATTTATCGGTTAACAAAAGTTTTCGATTCAATAATAGAATAATGAATTGTTATTTTTTTTTTTTTCTTTATATTATTTTTAATATGAAAGAAAGTTGGATGAATATAAAACAAAATAAATAAATAAATAAATAAATAAATAGCAAATAAACTCAATAATTCACAAATTCTAATTACAGAATTTTGTTTGCTCATTTTGGATAGATTGAAGTGAATATTATGCAAAAATTGATGGATTGTGAATTTTCTTTTTTTCTATTACGAAAATCTTAATTGATAAACTTTCCTGTACATCTGAAGTGAATTCATAATGATCTCTTCCCGCATAGTCGTCCTACATAAAGTTAAAGAAGTGTGATGATGATTGACAAAGCAGATATTTTTATCTAGAATTTTTGATATAAAAGTCCAGTCACTGAAGTGGTTTTTTCATTTTACTTTGAGCTTATCGCTTCTTTACTTTTTTATTCATTATATCAAAAAAAAAAATATCTTTTAATATTTTTTTTTTTTTTTTAAGTTTTTAACATTGTTTATCCAATTATTAAATTTTAATAACTTTGTTCACTTTCTTAAATTTTATGAATTTTTTAAAAATTGAATCACCAAAAATGTCATGTCAAACTACTACTTCTATAATTTCTAAGGAATCGCCTTTATTATCACTTCCGTTCCCACCTACTATTAGTGCTTCAGATATTATAAATAAACGCAAACCTAGTAGATTTATATCAAAAAGTCCAAATGCATTTTTGATTTATCGTAAAGCCTTTTTAGATCATTTATCCCTTACAAATCACAACCTTAGAATGACGGAAGTCTCTAAATTAGTGAGTAGTCACTGGAAGAATGAAACAGAATTTGTTAAAGATGCATATCGTAAAATTTCACAAGACGTAGAAACTGAATTAAGCGAAAAACGTAAAGATTGCGTTTCTTATAGAGTTGTATGGAAAAATTCTAAATACAATGCTACTCGTAAACGAAATAAATGTGGAAAAATGGGAAAGGCGATAAAAAATAAAGGAAATAAATTTGATGCTATTCAATCTATTACAAAATTTAAACCTACGGCCAATCGTGGAAATATATTTTATCAATTTGTACCCGCTTTTCCTGATATTGAACATAATTCAATGAGCTCAAAAAAACATGAGAAAGAAGTTATTTCGACTTCTGATCATGAAATTGTTTGTAATTCTCCAGAGATTTCTTCCCAGAATTCAGAATATTCAGAAAATTCAGAACATTCGGAACATTCGGAAAATTCAGAACATTCAGAACTTTCAGAGCATTCAGAGCATTCAGAACATTCAGAACATTCAGGACATTCAGAGCATTCAGAGCATTCAGAATATTTAGAATGTTCAGGATTTAACAAGTTTAATGAATATCCTAATTATCAAGAGTCTAATTATGATTTGGATTGTAATCAACTAAATCAATTATATACAAATTTTAATAATTATAATGATTTTAATGATCAGTTTTCTGAATCCCTTATAAATGAACAGCAAGAACAATTAATTTATCAAAATATTCAAAAAAATAATAGTATTTACGAATTTGGATTGGATTGGTATTTGCGAAGCTTTATGTAATTTTATTTTTAAAAAATCATTTTTATATACATAAAGCAAAACTTATGATTTGTAAATATGGTTTTTTATATGTATACTTCACTTTTTCTACGTTTTATCAGTGAGGATTTAGTTTAACAGAAACTTTTGGAATTCGTTTAATAAAATATTCGGGATTCGTTTAATAAAAAACACTTGGAATTCGTTTAGAAACACTTGGAATTCGTTTTAAGCAAACACTTTGAATTCGTTTATTAGAAACACTTGGAATTCGTTTATTAGAAACACTTTGAATTCGTTTACTAGAAACACTTGGAATTCGTTTAACACAAACACTTGGAATTCGTTATTACAAACATTTGATTCATATATAAAACACTTGGATTCGTTTTAAGGAATTTGTTTTAAACATTTTAAACATAAACACTTTTAATTTAATTATATTGTAATATTTTTTTTTTCTTTTCTTCTAAAATAACTAAGTACCTTATGAATTTCTATTGTAAGCAAAAAATAAAATTTATCATAACATTACGTGTTGATTATAATAAAATGTTTATATTATTGTTTGATAATATTATGTGAAATTTCTTATGTAAAAACTGACATTCAAGTAAACAATTTTGGTTTTCAGATATTGCTGTTTACGTTGTTTGTATACAAGATGCAGCCACTACATTCTATTATATTTTACCTAATTCGTAATAGCCACATTGTATTGTTTAACCAATTAATTTAATGAGTTTTTTCTTTGCCACCCGATCGATTTGTGGCAATTGTTAACGAATTTGGGAAAATGGTTTATAACGGTTTAAACGATTTATTATAAATATTTTGTCGATTGAAACATTTAAGAACTTTCATTCAAATAAAGAAATTTTTAGTTGTTTAATCCAACTATTAATTTATCAGATTTTTTTTTTTTTTTTTTTTTAATTCAACAAAATGTGTGAATGTGAATAATTATTACATAATAGTACATGCACTAAATTTCATGCATATGTGGCATACATAGTTAGGTAAGATAATAGTAATCAGTTTTTTTTTTTATTTGATAAATAAATAAATTCATCTGTTGTCCATAAATGGATAAGAGGTGCACAAAATATTTCACAAAATTATTAGGTTACTGAATTTGTGTTAAAAACTTAATATTGCTACTATTCGTGTGCAAAAAAAAAAACCAAAAAAAACAAAAGGTGGCTTGCATTGTTTGTTACTTTGTTTGTAAATTCATGTGGCGTCCTATTACGAGATTGTTTCCGGATTAAACAAAAGTTTCGGCTGAACAAACAAAAACTGGCTAGAACTTAAATAAATAATTTTATTGGATGTTATTTATAATATTTATTTTTTGTTATACTCTAAATTTAGCTATGCCAAATATTGTTAATGGTATGAAAATTAACTGTTGGGTGACATTATAAAACAGCAAAGAAATTTCTTTTGTTTACATAAACTTGCTTTGCATTTCAAATTTTTACCTTCTTCAAATGAACTCTAATATTTTGCAGAATTGTTGTTTCTGCACCTGCAACTTTAAGTTGGTTGGAACATGTGGAGAGTCTGTATACTATAATTTAATTAACTATGACATACCAATAAAAAGAATTCTATATAACTTATTAACTGCAAGAATCTTTTTAAAAAAAAAATTCTATTTGTAATAACACTTCTTTAAATAACAAAACGTAATGTTTGCTTTCATTATTGCGTAATAAGAATAATAGAAACTAAGAATGGATTCAGAATCATGTTAATGCTTTCCCTACCAAAACAAGGCGGATGGTTTTTTTGAACGTTGATCCAGAATTATCTTAGTTGATATAATTTATAATTGAAGCATGAGGAATTTTATCATATGCTTTATAAATCAAGCAGCCGTCCTACGCTTCACCTTCGTTATAGAACGGGGTAAGGTGGAAAAGTGAAGAATTTGATGATGTATTTGGTAAATCAAAATCAATCGTAACAAGGTTAGAAGAAAAGTTCATCATATGGAAAATTCGCTAAAGAAACGAGCCATGTTTTCTTAACATTGTCATATAAATCACATGATACCGACTTAAGAGCCGGTCTATTAATAGATTTATTAACTAGGGATGAGTTATTAATAGATATTTGTCACGTGAGGCCTTATAACATAACAAACCCTTTTTCGAAACGCCCATGTAAAATTGTAGAGAAAAAAAATATAGAATAGAAAAAAATTTATTAGTCCACGATAAAGTATATAAATAAGCTCACTCATTAAGAAATCGAACAAAACCTTGTTTCGCATCTCACTATAGGACAATGTCATCAACCGTTAAATATACGTTAAAAATATTGAATAATTGCAACTCATACGAAAACCCCGAATTTCTCCGTGGTGTGACAAATAGAGTACGTGACGAATAACTTTTGGACCACTCGAAAAAAACGAAGTCGCTGAGATAAATATGGTCAGCGCGTTTCCCGCAATCACGTGATAGTGACAGTTAAACATCACATACCGGAGAAAGTCACGTGATCTAAATAAACCGGAGAAATTTGCTGTATAATTGCGTTACTACGCCGCGCATAAATATTTTACCGAATTAAGGTGAGTCCAATAAATCACCTTTAAAGATATTGACTACATATAACACAAAAGGTTACATCAAACACAAAAATCTTTTTTTTTTTTTGAATTAATTAAGGGTTCTTATCTAAGAAATAGCTGAATTTCTCTTTCTTTACATAAATTTTATTATTTAAATAATTTGAAACCCACTTAAACTTCTAATTGTTATGGGATTCACGTTCTTTTAATGAAAACCTGGTTCACGACATCCATTTTTCCCGACATACCCTCCTAACAACAAGATACATTCCCGAACGATCAATTGTCGACATGACATCATCCCGAAGATTTTCTCAACGAGACATTTTCCCAAATTTTCCCAAAAATTGATTAGGAAAAATGTAACCTCGAATTCAATAATAATATTTTTTTTTTTTTACTATGATGCTTTATAATTGCAATTTTATATTGACGATAAAACAATGTTTTTAATGTATGCAAATAATTATACAAATAATGTTTTACAATAAATATAATATACAAAATAGATTGAGTAACGAAAATATCATCTATAAGCCATTACATAATGTAATGACATAAGGTTAACTATAATGGATTCTGAAATTCTTTTAGTCATAAATTCCATAAAGAATCAATTCATAAATCAATTATCGGGAAAAAAATATCTTGGAATGTTATCTTTCGTCTCTTATGTATATCTTTGAGACAAATGTCATGTCCTTCGAGAAATATGTCAGAGATGTCCATTCGGAAATATGTTTTATCGGACGATCGTTATCGGGCAAAGGGTACTTCAGGAAATAATATAAATGTCAGAAAATCGTGGCTTAACTTTTTTTTTTTTTTAAAAAAAAAAAATCATTTAAAATTATTTATGACTTGAAAATTATCACGACATCTACCAACATACACTAAAGTCATATTTATAAAAATAAACAAAATTCTGCCGATGAATAACCAAATATAACCGACCAATTATCCAGAAAAGTGGTTTATGTTAAGAATTAATTAATCATAATAAATACATATACTTGGGAAAGAGGTTATGCTTATAATTTAATAAAACAATTGACCTTTCCGAATTCGAAGTTAGTGATGTTATGTATGACAATGTTTGTTAAAAAACTTTGTTCGTTGTATCACATCCTCGGAATAATTCAGTGCTGTCATTTAAATAATAATATTTACACAAATTTATTTAATAATTAAACAAAACTTAATTTTGAAAAAAATAAATTAATTACCAAACATTGTTTATGTCCACATATCGATAATATTATTAAATTAAATATTTTTAAGTATAATTTAATTGGTCACCATTAGACGAAAAATATATTTATCGTTTAATATATGACCAGCAATACTCTCGGATTGTGCAACTCTTCTAGACCCTAAGGGATAAGGGTATTATAATATATTAAAAATATACAGTGTTCATAAGTGTAAAGTGTAAGCAGAACACATTGATATTGTAATAATTTGTAAAACCTTTCTTTGACCACTTTGTTAATTTATTCCCGGAATACGGAAAATACGGAGGACAATTTTAAAAGAAAACTTTAACCGAAATAAAATTTAACAAAAAGAACAATATTAAACAAATACGTTTCAAAATTCTAATAGAAATTACGGTATATAAGTTTAAACAAATAGGAGTTCATATCCGAGGGAAGCTATGTCGGGTAAATGACTAATTTGGCACATAAATGTTATTGGACAAATATACTCCGTCATGATGGTTTTTTTTGGGAGCGTTAATAACAATGTGAATACAATGATTAGCTGAAAAGGTTGGAAAAAAAAAAAAATTCCAAATTTGTGACTATCTTTTCTAAAAAACGCCTAAACAGAAAACCCATATATACATACATACATATATATATATATATAAAGTTACTAAAAATGACTTTATTGGACGGAGAGTGTGCATCAAAAAGACTATTAATATCATATAATTTGAAATGACCATAATTAGATGAAAATCTTGATAATCAAAATTTTCATATGATTGAGCATCATTTAAAATTTCAATTATGATAATGATATTTTTAACCTACATGTTATTTTCATTTGTATGAAAGTTTTTAAGTTATTTCTTATAAACTATATTCGTAAAATGAAACGAAAATTTTTGTCTAGACTTTAAATTACTTCTAAGTAGAATGCATAATAATATGGAATTCTTCTTTTTAAAAATTAAAATTTGTGATACGGAAATCTTCATTTTCTTTGTTTGTAATTACTTTTGTGGAAAATTCTAAATTATAGATTTCCAAAAATCGTATTTGTGTTACAATTTATCTTGCGGAGTACGTCAAAATTAAAATTTTTAGATTACAATATTCTTTTTGTCTCAGTTTTCAAAATGGTGTACACAAGTTTATTTGTGATTGTATATTCGAATTCGGTTTTCGGTTTTCTTAATTTAACTGCGTACATCATTAAATAATCTGTTATATTAATATATTAATCTGTTATATTATGCCATATGAAAAAATGTATCATATTCGAGGAATTTATAGCCTCATAACATGCAAGTTTGCGTAAATATAACATTCACGGAGTTTTAATTTTTACAAAAATTACGGATAAAATTTTTTACAGGGGTTGTTTTGCAAATTTTGAAATGTACAATTTGAATAATGCATGCATGACAAAAAGAACGTGGTATTATAAGGTTGAAAGTCAAAAGGTTAGATTAAAGATTAAGTTTAGAAGATAACAGAATATTTTTGGAAATTTTTTTAAGAATCGAATATTTGGAAATGAAAAGAAAGTGCTTTATATATATTGCATCATTTGACATTATATGAATGAACATTTTTCCTGTGAAACTTTTTTTTAGAAAGAATTGTTCTCACCGAAAGAAGAAATGGTTGACTTTGAAATTTAAAACTGTTTATATTGATTATAAACGGTAACAATTGTTTCTACATATATAATTAGATTGAATGTCATTGTAAAATACGTTAGGAAATTTAATTCCGTACCGCTAAATTAAACCATTTGACATTATATGAATGAACATTTTTCCTGTGAAACTTTTTTAGAAAGAATTGTTATCACCGAGAGATGTTATCACCGAGAGAAGAAATGGTTGACTTTGAAATTTAAAAACGTTTATATTGATTATAAACGGTAACAATTGTTTCTGCGTATATAATTAAATTGAATGTCATATAAACATTGTAAAATACGTTAGGAAATTTAATTCCGTGCCGCCTCCGAAGTGAAAACTTAGTATCAAGATATGGAATTACAATAAGAAGCAGATCATTTTTATATTAGATCAAAACACAAGATTGCTGTACCATCCAATTATATACATTATGATCCTATTAAAGCATATATATAATAAAAATATTAGTTTCAGTTCTCCATTTTAGTCGTTTCAGTCTAAATATCTTTTTATGTAAATATGAAAATTAATCCCTGAAACATTTCAATGTTAATTAAACCTTTCTTTAGTTTGTGTTCACATAGATTTTACAATATATATAATAGAATATAATAGATATATTGTAATATTAAAAGCATTAAAGTGTGACGAATTAAAGTTACAATCTTTATAATCTTTTTACCAATTTAGTGAAGATAATGAAATAACGCGTCCTCTTATTAAATAATATTATATGTTATCAAACTGTTATAAACTTAAACGTATATATTATTTATTAATAAGCAGGATTACACGTAAATAAATAAATAAATAATGAATATATATGCGCGTGAAAACATTATTTTTTATTCTAAAATAATAAAATAATAATTTTTTATTACATCACATAATTTATATTTATACATATCTTCTTGATAATTTCATATGTACATACTTATTGGTTTGAGGTTCTGTAACACATGATAACAACAAACGCCAAGACTGAATCAAAAAATCTTGACCGAATTCGATGAATTTTCTTATGAGAAAATACATAAATAAATGAGTGACACAGTTAATAAATGAGAAAAATATACCGCGATTACTTATCTTACTTATCTTTGCCTTTATTGGATTAGTTTAGCTCTAAACAAATGCGGATCACTAAAATATTATTTTTTTTTTTCAAGACGACAAACTTGATTTAATTAATTAAATATCTAAAAATAATTTTTAATTTTATTTATACATAATAAAATAAATTAAAACTTATCGCGTTGTAATTGTCTCTGATTTCAATCCCTTACTTCCCTTACTTCATTCATATATATCAGAATAATTAATTATATAACAGATTGCGCAATTAAAATTTGTCACTTAAGGACACAAATGTATTATTATTCATTATTCTCATTTTACTTAAAATAAAGAAACATCTTTAGTAATTTAGTTTTCATTTGCTTTTCATATTGTAACTGAAGCTGCAATTATTTGAAACTTCATTATAAATAAATATACTTTATTATTGAAATAAAAAATTATTACAATGGGGATAACGTAACAACATAAAATCATGTGACTCGGGTATATCCATAAAAATATTTATAAATTAATTAGTTGCCCCAATTTGTTTTTTTACGCCATTAAATTTCCATTTTTTTTTTTCTTGCAAGAAAATTATTATTTATATTGTTGATTTATCTTTATTTAGTGACTAAATATACTACTATAACCGAAAACGGAAAAAATTATCCGTCAATTTTAACTTCTTTTGTAAATTAAATTGATCTTGATAAATATTATTTTCCATTCATAATTTCTGTTTAAGTAATTTTTCGCTTTATTTATTTTTTACTGCGAACTTTTTTTTACATATAATTCATTTTCTAAAAGTGAAAGAAAGAAAGAAATATAAGGCTACTAAAAAATTTAAATATAAAAAGACAACCGTTTTCTATCTACCGTTTTTATCATCAGTTTACTTTCAATTTCATTAAAAACCCGTTATTACTCGATAAATTTTCGGTTTTAAATTAGAGATGTACGTCAAAAAATGTTTGATTAAATCCATTCGGGATACGAAAAAAAGCGAAATACCATCCATAAAAGTGCCTTTTCCACCCGAATTAACAGTGGAGGAAATTTTGAGACGTAGACCTGATGAAAAACTAGGATCAAGGGCACCAAACCGCTTTTTTATATATAGGCAGGCCTACATAAAAGAACTCAGAAAGCAGGTGGATGATACCGTCTCTATGACGAAGATATCTCCTCATATTGGCTTATCTTGGGCTAAAGAATCTACTGCCGTAAAAGAAGCATATAAGGAATTATCAGATAAGGTGGAAGAACGATTGAAAGAAATAAGACAAAACGAGACCTTAGTTCTTATTTCCGAGAACTTTCCGCCCCAACCACAACATTCATTATCTCAACAACAACATCAACGCTCATCATCTGAACCTAGTGAAACCAATATTTTCGCTGAAGAAAATTATGATTTAATAAACTCTCTTTATCCTTCTTACTCGCCATATGATCAACTTTTTTATCCAATTGACCAAATCGATGATGTTTTGCAAATGGATCCTACTCCCTTCTTTGACGCATCTGTTTTTTATCAGGATACGGTCAACTACGAACATCATCACTGGCCATATTATTATGAGTCAAATGCACCATTCTTCTGGTTGGTAGAAGATAATTCGATTCTAGCTGACTTTAATACAACCGAGGAGATTCTATATCAGCAATTCGATTGTTAGTAGTAATCGCGTAACTTATACAATTAATTTAATTATGAAAAATATTTAAAAATTTTCTAAGTTTTTTTTTTTTTTTTTGCTGTCTAAATTTATTATAAGTACAATAAGCTATTAATAAGATTTAAAAAAAACCAAAATTATTATTTTTTAAAGAACAATAATATAAGATTTATGATTATTATTAATGATTTCTTAATATGTAAGTTGTCATTCCCATCATTACCGTTTTCATGATTTTGAACGAAGCAGTGTACTGTGGTACAATTACGATCGTCTTACTTCCGCATTAATTTACAACACGCAAAATTCTTTTTAAGTTAAGGATATAGATTAGATTTAATTATATTGTAATATTATTGTATAATAAACCAAAATAAAATAAAATAAGGTGATAAAATGCTTTATGATTAATTAAAATATTTGCTGTGAGCCTGTGATATTGCATAATTTCAGTTGTTTAGTTATCACATTATCATATTATTATCATGTCACGTAAAATTCATATCACTAATTACAAAAGTGGCTTGAACTTACGTCTCTTATGGTAAAATTCAATCAAAGAAACACTTGTTGTGCAACATGAAAGATATTTGAGATGTATCGGGTTTTCCGATAAATATTGAGTGATAAAATCGCATGACGCACAAACATTTTTTTATTGATAAAAAGGGTATACGCTAAAAAATTTTTGTTTCATTTCAAAAATTCTAGATTTAAAACTTCCGCCCAATACTGACTGCTACATGCATGTAATTTGAAACTTATTTTATCGAAATAAATAAAAAATATATGAAAATAATCAAATTTGGAAAATAAAAATCAGAACTTTAATTTACTTACATAATAAATTACTTACCATAAATATTTTATTCTAAATTTTATGAAACAACTTTTATGGAGTAATTACAGTTTACTGTGCCAGTCGATGAAAAATTAAATCGTAGTGGAGTGAAAGACGAAAAATTGACAATTTGTTTCTTATAAAGGGTCCTATAATCAAATCCAAAGGTCTTGATCTTGACGTTTTAAAGAACGAGATAAAACCTACGATAGGTATAAAAGGACGTTTCTTCAAATTTTTTGGATATATCAATTACGAAATTCGCATTTAAATTCTAACTTATTCTGGTAATTAATTACAGAATTCATATTAATTTTAACCTTAGATAATATTTATAACAAATAAAATTTATTATTTGCGTTGTATCAAATTAATTTATCGACTTTTTTTCATTAATTCATTTATATATACATATTTGTATATATATATATATATATATATCATTTCATTCTTTCTTTACGAAAAATTTTGTCCAATTCAATTATTTTATATTTTATAGAATCAAATAGATCTAGATGGAACATATGATGTAGCTTCTTGAATTACCATGCATTTATTGCATAAGCGAAGGTTTTAAGTAATCCATAGAAAGTTGGAAAAGGCGAGCGAAATGTACTTATCCAATAAAACGTTCAGAACAACCTAGTTGCCAGACTCCCTTTAACAACAATGTTTGTATGTAATTTCATAATTTTTTTTTTATTCGTTTTTGTTCGTTCACATTGAAAAATATTTTAATAGTTCTTATATGGTAATCAATTATAATTATCTAGCTGTTAAAATTAAAGATTGAAGTTTTTAAATTGAATTTTTACAAGAATTCACGAGAGCTGTTTAAACTTGCACCAAGTAATCTACGATTTATGTTTGTACAAATTTATGCTTCTGATATGGAAGATCATTATTCTTAGAAACTGTTGAATAATTACACTTATAATAGGTATAGGATGATATAATCAATGTATGTTTAATCATGATTGGCTTTTTTCAGAGTGGTGAATTCTTCTTTAGGTGATCCTTTCTTTGACTTGGTTTATTTTATAGGTAATTCTTTCATGTTGATTCTTCTTTTACCTTTTGAATTTTTTTTTTCTCTCATGAATGATAATTTATAGATGGTTCTAATTAATTGTGATATTTATTTCCGATATTCTAGATAATTCGTTTAATGCGGTCTATATATATTTATTTATATATTATTATCTACGAGCCAATTGATGAATTTAACATGACCAATAATATTAATAATATTGCAAGGAAATCACCTAATAATATTGCGATAATGAATTAAAAAAAATATTTTTGTCACATCGGAAAGTACATGGTCATGATGTAGTGTTTCCAGCAAAATTACACATGTATACATGTGATCTGAAATATGGCACATGATAGGAATTACTTTTCTTCCGTATTAATATGGAATTCTAGCATTGAAATTGCTTCAACGAAGGGTGTCTAAATAATTGTTTTAATTATTTAAGTATAATTTCCATCAAAGCTTGTTTGAATATTTTCGAAGATATTGGCATTTTTCCTGAATTTTTTTTTTGTAACGAAAATTTCAACATTTTAGTCAAACTAAACAGACAAAGTAAGTTCAAGTAAAGTAATTAAGCAAGCATGGAATGAATCACATCAATTTATCACGATTCACGAATATTAGCGAAGTTGTGGCTGAAATTACTGTGCCACGCGTCCACGCTTACTATTTTGTAGCATATAATTCAGTATTTTAGTCAAATCAAATAAACAAGCGGACATGGAACTACCTAAGTATTAATTTTCATTGGTCTAGTTTGAATTTTCGTGATAATAGTACTTAAAAAAATAAGTTTCTTTAAATAAAATGATCATATCAGTCTCATGTCAGCATTCACTTATTTGATTATTAAATTAAATAAAAATTCTTAGCGTTTATGACAAAATAGTAAACCAATTTTTTTTTAAAATATTATATACCGTAAAGCATTTTATTTTCGGATAACTAATACTCGATCGCGTGACTTTTGGCTAGCGTTATGTTATGAAAACTTCCACTTTGCCGATCATGTCTAAAAATAGTTAGATTATTTTTATCAAATTTTGTTTTTTTTTGAATAAAACTTAATACAAATATTATTCAACTTTTATGATCATAATTTCTATAGGAATAAATACTTTCTCTACAAAGTTTGATTAAGATTGAAAGAAAGGATTGTATACCATTTTTTGCTCTTTTATATTTAAATCTGTAAAAGTTAATTAGCAAATAATTGGCATTCAAAACCCATGTTTCCTTCCTAAGTAAACTTGCAGAAGAAGCAAAAATGCATATAGAATTCAATTTTGAAGTCTGTATAGTGGTTTTGCTAAGTTTTAATTGAAAATAAAAATATCGTTAACTGATTATCATTCTATTTTGGAAATGATCTGCAAATTTTGATCACGTGCCGATTATTTCTTGGTGAGGAAAACCGTCAGTCACGTTACCGAAATTCTATCGTAAAGATAAAATTTTTCATTAGTATAATAAATTCACGTTTGATCATAATTATTTAACTAGAATATGCACTCCGCAGTACTAGTAAAAGGTTGGAACCGGTTAACCTATTAAGGAGTTAACCCTAATTCCATAATTCTGGCCAGGTTTATTTAATGCGACCCAGAGACAAGCAATTTCGGTCACGTGTTCAAATCAGTGAAATATTTTTTTATATGTATTAATGAAATATAATCCAAATACCTGGAGGGTGAGGTCCTGTTCACGGGATTAATAACCACAGTACCCCTATAGATGAGTTTTTCACTACTTGTAGTTGTTAACTCCTATTATGTTTGTTCATTGGTTACTCCTCTCTGAAATAAAATAAATAAATAAAATAAATATAATCCAACTACTAATATAAAAGTAAATCAAAATCAGTCCAATTTGCAGCTAAAAAAAACATTTTTAATATTAAACGGTTAATTCACCGGTTAAAGTTTTTTTTTTTTTTTGGACGGTCCCAACTTCTAGATAAATTTATATATTAATTCGTGATCACTGAAAGGATCCAGAAAAGAGATCTGCATACGCAAAAGGATTCGAGCATTAATACAAGGTCAAGTATATGCTGATATATTATCTTATCTTTATAGGCATTTACCCGATAATATAGAAATGAAGGTTAGAATTGATAATGGCGTGGCGTCAAATAAAAAATCATTTTAAAAAATAGACTATTTGAAACTTTTGGATAAATATTATGTTATGCTCACACAAAATCACCGTCAACTCTCAATGTAACGAACCCTCCGGTTTTCACCTCAAATTTGTTCTAAGATTATTGTGAAGAATTTAAGGAATTTAATCGGCTGGTTCGTTATAATGAGGATATTTGATTGGTTAGATGTCACGTGCTGAGAAAATTCGTTATAAAGAGAGTTCGCTTGCTAATAAACTTGTCAAAACTTATATATGGCGATCGGTCAAACCAGTCGGTCAACCGGTTATATCGAGAGATGGCTCTACTAGTGATCGAGAAATTTTGTACCGGAACCATATATGAATTCTTTTGAATTCTTTGCAGTTGACTCACGGGATCACGAATTTACTGTTTAATAATTAATAAATAGGTGACGATTATCATTAATTACGATATATTGAAAGGGGACTTTTAGTCAATGCTATACAGTAATTATTTTTTCAAGATTTTTGCTCCATTTGCTGTAAATTTCATCTCGAAGGGTTTAAGCAAGTCGTTGCTTTCTTGTTATAATTTATAATTTTTAAATATAAAATCTAGATAGAAATATTTTTACTGAAAATATAGAGCAAAAGATGAAGTTGAAGTAGTATCAAGAATATATTGTTAGTCTTGCACGAATTAATTTGGTAACCCATCGATTTTTTGTTTTGTTTTTGATACGTCAGGCCAGCTAACATAAAGAAATGGTTTAGAATGAAAAAGATACTATTGAATAAGGAGTCTGGCTCATTTCACCGACAGTTTATCCACTTTATCAGGAAATTTTTCCATGCAAAATCCACATGGAAATCTACATCAAAATATGTAGAAATCAAATATTCTGTGACGAAACGATCCACAATATATGGGAATGTATGGGAATGCACATATTTCAATACGGAATCACGCGGGCGGACCGATCTACCTAAAAATTTCATCTAATCTAATACTAACCTAAAATCTTATCCCTAATTTCCTTACCTAAACCTAACTCTAATCCTAAATTTCTTGTCGGTGAGTCTGCGAAATGATGACTCTGTCGGTGTCGGTGAGGTGAAATGATTTTCGGTGAAATAATGATTGTCGGTGAAATGAATACGACCCCAGTTGATCATAGTAATTGTTTAACTAAAATATGTGGACTTCGTCCTTCATAATAAAATAATGCTTTTTTTCAGAGTTTTTATGTTTTTATGCTTTCTTTGTAGTAAATCTCACCTTGAAAGGTTACAGCATGTCGTTTCTTATTATAAATATAAAATACAATGAAATATTTAATTTTTACTGAAAACCTTAGGACAAGAAAATGTATTAAGGTGAAGAACTTGCCAACAGCTTCACATTAAATTTTCTTTTTTCAAATAAATAAACTTGTGATAAAATAAACTGAATGTACGAACCTCCTACCATAATATATACAGCCAAAAATACATCTAAAGAGAGTGTATGTAGTATAATAATATATCTTGGTTGCCATTAAAAATACTACTTTTTTGAATTGTGAGAGCTGAAATTTGTATAATAGTAATATTCATTTTGAAAAAACATGAAGGTTATAATATTTTTTTTTTTTAAAAAAAAAAAAAAAAAATTTTTTTTTTTTAAAAAAAAAAAAAAAAAAAAAATAGAACGAATAAATATTAATTGTTCGTTATTTTGACAACTGTTTAATAACAAAAATATATATTATGCGAGGATTTATTATTTATTTATTTATTTATTTATTTAATTTATTTTTCCCATGATATGGTAAATTTATGGTAAATTTACGGTAGGGTAAATTTATGGTAACTTTAAAGGTAAATTTGAGGTAAATTTAAGGTATAAACTTAAGTAATATTATGTAATTTTAAAGGTATTACACGAATTTATTAACTACAGAATTCGGATTAAGCGAATACGTCCGATTTACGAAAAGAAAAAAAAAAAAAAAAAAAAAATTTCGT
>QZLH01000166.1:98772-115000 GCA_003833135.1 Oehlia diaphana | reverse complement strand
AAAGAAAAAATTTTGTTCATAATTAATTTTTTTTATAAATAAATAATTTTTTTTTAAAAAAAAAAAAAAAAAATCGAGATAATATTTAAATAAATGAAAGAATTAAAATAATATAAAAGAAAATTAATTTCCAAATCTGAATTTAAAAAAAAAAAAAAATGCTTTTATACTTAATTCAGTAATTTTTAATTAAATATTTATTCCTTTATGATTTTTTGTTTTTTTTTATTTTACAATGTAAAGAATCGAACTTGGAATAAACGTGGAATCAATTGTGTTTTCTTAATTTGGCTATTTATTTAATAGATTACAACAGATTTAACCGAATAACGTGACGATTTATGTTGCCAAATATGATGGATTGCATTGTGTCCGTACGTCTTAAATATACGGTCCAAGATAGATTTGATTGAGATGTAACTTGGTGATGTTACAAAATATTATAAATAGTCATTTTACAATTTCTAAAATTGTTATTTTATTTAATCACATTTACATGATATAAACTTCAAATTACCATTTATATCATATTTGTCCATAAACAAAATATATACAAATATACAAAGAATCTAAAGAAATCATGAATAACAAAATCTCATAAATAAAATATAAAAAAATCACAGATATTAACAAATCAAGCCCTCTTATAACAACAGTATCATACACACAGTATATACAATGCTATATGCCGTGATTTCCAACCCAAATTGAATTAATTTAATGATTGAAATCATTCAAATACCATTCTAAATTATGATCTCCAAAGTAATCTTGATTATTATTTATGAGTGTGGAAGGATCATAAATTTTTTTATGACCATAATCATAATCATAATCATAATCATAATCATAACAATTATTAATATTAGAATCATTTGATATTTGACAATCAATTGATGATATTGTCAATTCATTATCATAAAGCTGCATAATATTGTCATCTAAAATTGAATTGAAATTAAAATTTGAAGATAATCTCGGTTGTAAATACTTGAAAATTTTTATTGAATTTGGTTTACTTTTTATAGAACAATTGATCCCCCCATTATTCTTAGAATTATCAATCTCATTAGTTGAACTCTTTTCATTGATTGAAAATGTTGAAATTGTACATTCTCCAATAGATTTAGTTTCTTTCCTCTTCATAAACTTATGTTTTTCAATATCATTAGCATATACTAAGTTTTTGTTTCTTATATTATTCAATTCTTTTTCAACTTGTTTTGAAATTTTTTTATAAGTTGTTATAACTTCTTGAGTTTCATTTTTCCAATGTTCACTAGCAAGTTTTGAAACATCTGTCATCTTGAATTTATGATCTAAAGATAATAAATGATCCATAAATACTTTTCTATAAATAAAAAACGCGTTTGGTGCTTTAGAACGTATATTTGACCGAAGTCTTTTGTTTGCTATCTCATAAGCGGTGATGTTTGGAGGGAAAGGGAGTATAACGCGAGGTAAAATATTATTAGAAATGACATTTGAAAGATTTTCTGAATTCAATTTTGATACATTCATATTTTTTTTTTTTTTTTTTTTTTGAAGAAAAATAAATAAAATTATGTTACTTACTTGAATTATTTATAAGGATAAAAAGAAATAAATTCAACGATACACGATATACTGTAAGTATAGTATTATATATACTGTATAAAATAATCATATATATAAAATATTACAATTAAAGTTTGAAAATCTAATCAAATTAAGTTAAATTATTTAGAAGTGTTCAGAAGAAGGGAAGGAAAACATCTAAAAAAAAAATAGATCTAGTTCTTATCATAAATCGATAATATAACTTTAATCAAAAATCTATGCATTGTTTTAATACATTGAACAATTCGTATCAATGTACAAATATACATAAATTTCATACAAAATAAATAATATGCATTGTTTTAGTACTCTGACCAATTCAATATCAATATACAAATATATAAATTTCCGTTAAAATGTGACAATAAGAAAAAAAAAAAAAAAAAAATATTTCAAAACCAAACATTCCCGTTTAAATATCCAATTTAAAACTTTAATATTACCAATTATGAAAAACAATAAAAAAAAAAAATTATCTTCTTTATCTTTTGTAAACAAAAAAATCTCATAAATTCTTTTCAGGTTAAATAAATTGATTATTTGAAACTCCGAAAGGCTGCTATTTGGTAATTAAATTAATTAAATTAGGGAAAGATTACTAAAATATTTACCATCTATTTATAGATTAGGAATCAATTCTCCGTGTGAAAGAATATTAAGAAATCAATCAAAAAATTTCACGGTCGTTTATTAAACCTCTATTGAAGTGGCTGTGCATTTGCATTATGTCTAATTTTAGTGATTGTCAGCGTTTTTTTTTTTTATATCACAAAATGTGATATTTCGAAGATCATCTATTCGAAAAATGCGAATATTAAATATTTAATTTAATTTCAAACTTTTACAGATTTTATGTTGATTACTTATTGTATTACGAATCATTAAATAATCAATTAAAAATTACAAATTACACTAAAAGTAAATATTTTCGTCCCCCCTAAAAATTTCATCCCTTGTTTTTTCTTTTCTTCTTAAAGAAAAATTCAAAATATCGAAGTCAATAACCAAAAAAGTAAACTTTAAATGAGTAAAAGATGATTCGATGATTTTTTATTTATATTTTGTAATTCATTGAATAGCGTAAATCAATATTATTTGCATTTTATTATTATTAATAATTTTTTTTAGTTACTCGTTTTTTATAATTTTATACATTGTCTCAACTTTTTTTTCTTAAATCGCTTAATTCACATGCTTTTTTAACATTTGATTGCATCACTTACTTGTATTATATTTAGAAAAAAAAAAATCCCCCTCAAAAAATATTTTTTTCGATCATAAGCATCACAATTAAAAAAATTTTATATTTTTTAAATGATCACATGATGCGCATGATTACAAACCAATTTTCTTCCCTCACGTGAGACTTGAGTGACGTGACCTAAAAATTTCATCACCGGCATCGTTATTTTATCTGACCAAAATTATTTTTTTCACATCCCCTTAAATGTCACCGAACACCAATCACGTGGAGTAGAATAGGCCAATAGGGTCAGGTTTTGAGTTTGCGTATTTTGAAACTAAAAAAATCATGAAAATCTTACCTTTTTTAGATTATTTTTGATAATGCCAGTCAGGATTTTATTTCCTATTATAGTAACCGACTGAAATTATCATAATTCCGGCCCTGAAAAAATGCGTACAGCTCATAGTAAAAAATTTTTTTCATCACCTGACCCCCATATATATATTTCTAGAATTTTTTAATTAATTGATGGTGTTACAACAGTAAATTGATTACAAATCGATCTGAAACAGTGATGTCATTAGTTGTCATTAGGCGGTTTTTGTACTAACCATGTGGTACGTATCAGCAGGTTTATTCACGTTCACGTGATACGTAATTATGCATGTTTATTAATAGGTAATAACGATATAGGAAAGATTACTATGAAAACCGCAGTCTATTTATCCATTGGTTATCTTTCAAAGGTTTTCCTCTTCGAATCGTATTGATGCCAATTTTTATATATCTATAAATCTTTTAGACAAAGGCTTTACTGTTATGTTATTGTATAATCAAGATATCTTAGATATACTGATTACTTGATATACTGATATAGTGATTGTATAATCAAGATATCTTGATATACTGATTACTTGATATACTGATATAGTGATATTGATTGATATATAATACTCTCCCACTATATTAAGAGAATATATAAATGTCGGCATAATCTTGATACGCCAATATTTTTCGAAGAATTTCTTTCATATGGATCCAAAATATCATTATGTCGGAGTTTGGATTGTCTTGCAAAAAAAAAAAAATAATGTGTTCTTTCCCTGATATATATATATATATAATTTTTATTATCCGTAATTCTCCGCAAAAACTCCGTGAATATGAAACATATACGTAATAAAAATTTAGGTAATTTTAGCTATAAATTTGATACACTCACAGAAATAAATACATTCACTTTCACAGAAATAACATGGAAAATGTTCTTTTACATATAAAGTTTTCATAAAAATAATAATAAAATTAGTTAAATCATGATGTAAGTGCGGAATTGTTAACCCGAATGTTAAATCTATACGATATCCGAAAAGTATATAAGTTTTTTTCTATGCTAATTTCAATCTCGATAATGAACAATTATTTTTATGGTATTGTTACACAATATATTTATATTATTATATATTTCTATATTAGTCATATATATAAAATAACGCGTATAATATCCTTTTTTTTTTTATGTGTGATTACAACAAACAAATCGCGTAATATGGCAAAATGCACAAAAATCATTGGACATCTCAAACAATTAATTCAGTTAATAATTACCTTAAATTGAGTATTTTTAAGTATTTTAGGTTAAGTCTTATTTAATTACAGGTTTTTACATATCAAATGATAAATTATTTTTTTTTTGGATTATGCATTACAACCGTTACAAATGTTAGATGTAAGTCCTTATTATGTTTAAATGCACGTTTCTTTGTTTACGAAAAGAAAAACCAAAAATCTAGACTTTCCCAAGAATGTGTTAATTAAATCATTATACAGTTTCATATCTATTCATATCTCCAATCATCATTAGTCAGATATAGAAAATTTACGCCTTGTTGTTCTTTAATCTTTTCTTTTTCAAACTTGGGTATAAGAACTTTCAATCATCGTGTTACCTTCCCAAGACATTGTTAGAAGGATAAGTAATATTAATATTGCATGATTTTTTTTCATCAGTCAGTGATCTTAAACTTTAATGACTTTAATGTAAAACCTGATGTATAAAAAAAAATTTTTTTTTTTTTTTTGTGACCGAATTTAATATTCAAAAATGCCCCTTTTTCAATTCAACCACTGATAATAGAAAAATTTTATATTGTTAAACTAAGATTAAATTTCTACTAAATTTTTTTTACCCGCAAACCGCAGCGTAAATAAATAAACTATTTTAACTATATTATTGGATCACTCTTTATTAGTGTTACCGTCGGTATCATTGATTTTCACGCGGCGCAGTTATGAAAGTCAAAGTTACTCTCTATTACAAATTAATTTGCGGACCAGATTTCCGAAAGATTTTTTGTTTAACTTATTAATAAATTTTAATACACCCGAAAATAGTAGTTTAATAAATTAATAAATTTTAATACGAGGGGGTTAACCAAATAAAAAAACAAAGAAAAAGAAAAGAAAATAAGTCATAAATTTTTCATGATCTTCATTTTCTTTCTTTTTTTTTTCTTTTGTTTTCTAGAAATTGGAATGTTGCAATATTGCGCGTTTTTATTGTTATATTTCCCAAAATTTTATTTTTAACGATTTTGTTTCATGGTTGTCCGAGTATAACCGTAAATGGACGTTTTTGGAAAACTAGATTGTTACTTTGTAATTTTTTTTTTTTTTTTTTTTTTTTTTATTATTTTATATTTTTTTTTTTTGTAATTTTTTTTTTTTTTTTTTAATTTTTTTTTTTTTTTTTTTTTTTCTGATGATGATGAAAGAGTACAAACAACACAAGAAAATAGTTATAAAAAGGAAGAGAATTTTTTTCCTTTCAATTCGCTCCTCACAGTTCTATTTTTTTTTAAAAAAAAATCTCATTGTTTTCTTGAAAAAATAAAATTATATTTTTATTTTATTTTTTTGAAAAAGAATTATGACTTCAAGTGATGAAATTCTCGATTTAAATCTCTTTCGACCATCATTCCCTCCAAAATATAAAATAGAAGATTTTATTCATATCGATGATTTGCGAAATAATAGTCGAGGGCCAAATGCATTCTTCGTTTATCGAAAAATATACACCAAAAATCTCTTACAATTAAATTGTCGATTTCCAATGACTCAAGTTTCGAAATTTGCGGCAGCACATTGGAGTAGTGAACCAAGAAGGGTTAAAAAACACTACAGTAAAATCGCCAAAGATGTTGACCAAGAATTAGACAAAAGACGTCAAAGAATACCTCGTAATTCACTTTCCTTTAGTGATATTATTACACCTTCAAATTATAATTCAAAACCAAAAGTTCAACAACAACCGTCTCCAATTACTGAATGGCCTATTTCATACATAGAATCATTTAATAAAGTAATAGTTAATGATCCAACTTTAGCACCTGCAGCGCCTGCACCAATTGATTTAATTGAATCCACTTATTTTTCTTATAATTCAGAAATTGAATTAGATTATTCAAACGATATTCCTCCCTCCAATTTTCTTAATGAACTTTTTGATTTCGATGTTGATTGGAGAGCGATTTTTAATTCGATGTAAATTTATGTATTTTTTTTTTTTTAAAAAAAAAAAAATTTCTTTCTTTTCATATGAACATATGAATAGTTTTTATATATATTAAGTTTTTATTATTTTTAAGATTTTTACGTAAAAAGGTAGAAAATTTTTATCGAATTACAATGTGTAAACATCAACGATCAAAAATGATCAAAAAAATATTTTTTTTTTTTTACATTATCATATTATGTTATTTAACGATTAAAAAAATTATAAAGTTATGTACATTCTTTTTTAAGTCATTAACAAATAAGCATTTACAAATAATAAGCAATTACAAATTAAGCAATTACAAATTAAGCATTAACCAATAAGCATTTACAAATAAGCATTAACAAATAAAGCGTTTTTTTTATTAACTGTTAATTCTAGATAGAAAGATAAAAGTACAGGCAGATGATTTATTATTATTAATAATAAAATAAGAGTTCACGTGATTACAAATTTTTTATGTAATCAAAATTTTTTTTTTTATTGGTGGATGGGTATGACGTATGAGACGTATGACATATTAAGTCATACATGTAAATAATTTATTATCATTCGATTGACCCGATGTAAATTGCATGTAATTACCTAACAATACTTAATTTGTAATAAGGAAAAGATATTCCGCGTGAAAAAATTTTCGAGAAATGATATTTACAGAATTCTTTTCTTCGCGTCGTGCATGCAATACCCGACATGTCGGGTTTTCGTTATTGATGTGTTCTAAAATAGGCAAAAAATTTGGAACATCCCTCTCTAAATATGTCAAGCTTAGTCAAATAAAGTTATAATGCATGCATAATCCTTTACATGTGTGAAACTTTGCAGTACTCAAGTAGTACGTTTTGGGACGCATCAATAAGTTCCAAGAAAATTGATTTCTTTATGTTTTAAGCCGACTAGCCGAGGGCTAAAATGACTAAAATACAAATCAAGGAAGTTAATTACGATAAAGGATTATAAAAAATCTTTATTCTTTTAAATCCAAAAATTTATGATTCATTTAATGTAATATTTTAAGAATGGGCAATCATATGAAAAAAATGCGGACAATAAATAAATCCTGTTACATAATTCATCGTTATAACTTATAAGCGATAATTCTTTGTTTCTCTTTAATATTAAGAAAAAAAAATATTATTTTCTAAAAACATATTTTTATTTTCCAAAATTAATTATTATTATATAAGCAAGTACAGACTACGGAAGTTACAATAAGTGAAACTTCACGTTATCCATAATTTTCCATAAAGGGTTTACATAGTAAATAAAAAATGACGTTTAAGATTTAAAAGGTAAAAAATATTAATCATTATTACTCATCATTTTTACTCATCCTTATTCACCTAAAAAAAAAAAAAAAATGATTTTTTATAAAAACATATGATAAATTTTTTGTAACCTTTGTTAAAGAAACGTGTTGTGCTCTGACGTCATGATATCATATTCAAATTCTTTGGCATAAAACATAACAATCATTGTTCTCTTTATTCTGATAACCCGAGATTTACATTGCTTTTTTTTTTTTTTTTTTTTTTTTTTTTTTTTTTTTTTTATTTATATTTTTTTTTTTTTTTCTCAATTATATCGGACAAACAAATCTGTAAACAAAATTACATAATCATAAAATTATGGTAATAAAAATAATTCGAATTTGTTATATATATATATATATTTATATTATATGTATACATATGTTATAATTAAAAATTATTTTTTTTTTTTTTTTTTTTTATTAAAATAAAAAAAAAAAAAAACGAAAAAAATTTTTTTTCATTGAAAATTCCTAAAAGAAAAGGACAAAAAAATTATTACATATATGAACAAAATATTTGTATATCAAACTGCAAATACTTATGTCTGTGTGATACCTATTATGCATTAATGATGTA
Source organism: Oehlia diaphana (assembly GCA_003833135.1). NCBI lineage: Eukaryota > Fungi > Glomeromycota > Glomeromycetes > Glomerales > Glomeraceae > Oehlia > Oehlia diaphana. The sequence continues at coordinate 106,770 of QZLH01000166.1, read as the reverse complement.
TACAAATTGTACGTGATAAGTTTTGTACGATATTAGGAAATTAATTGTTTTCGCAAAAATAAAAAAAAAAAAATAATAAAAAATTATTTCATTAACTTTCCAATAAAAGATCAAAAAAGAGAAAATTCTGTAACATGCGAGATTAAAAAAAAAATTGTTTTATAATTATTATTATAATATTATTGATATATTTTTTTTTTTTTTTTTTTTTTTAACTTTTTTTTTTTTTTTTTTTTTTTTTTTTTTTTGATTAGAGGGAAGATTTTATTTTATTTTTTTTTTTTAAAAAAAAAAAAAATTTATGGGAAAAAAAACTGGAATGAAAAAATCCAAAAGAAAATTCCAACTCCTTTTATATTTTTTTAAAAATTTATAATCAAAGCCAAAACTGTATTTTATATTTTACTTTGTTAGAAAGACGATAAGTAACACACGGGAAAAGATTCATCATCTTGGATCGTAACACATTTGATAAAAAAAAAAAAAAAATCTTTTAATTGTTAAAAAAGATTTCAATTTTTATAATAATTAGTATAAAAAAAAGGGAATTAAATAAATAAAGTTTAAAGAGGAGGCAATATAATTTTCCGGTGTAAATTTAAATTAATTGTACAACAAATAAACCAACAAAATTTTTATCGAACTTTAGAATTTTTTAAATAAAATAAAAAAAATTCTCAAATTTATTCGGAAAAATTATATCCGAAATAGATGTTATCCAGATAATACTGAATAAGGAAATATATTAATTGATCATTTCAACGTCATCTTTCATTATACATAGAATAAATAAAAGTCAAGCCATTTCAAGCCGCAAAATGATGTTTTGATTCTTATAATATATATGGAGCGTGTTTATTATTCCAAAGGATTATTTCTACAATGATACTAAATTTGAATATAAAACAATGTTCTAGATTTACATCATACTTACCATATTTGTGAAATTATAGAAAGCAAGGCGTAGTAAGATATTAGCGCCCAACCCCGCAGTACATAAAAATTACAAATCATTTCGCGTCATTTCCTCAAAATAGGAACCGTTTCCGAAATACTGCGCAAACCGGATTCGGATAAATTATTTTTCTTAAAAAAATGGTCGGCATTGATTGAAGCCGAAAATACAAACGATTAAAATGTATATTATAATATTTTTTAACTAATACTAATTCGATTTTTTATCTTTTCCTTTAAGAAAAAAATTAAACCAATAATAACCAAAAATGACAAATCATTCATATGAATAATAATGAGAATTTTATTATATTATAAAAAAAAAATCTACAATGGTATTCTAAATATTTTTGCTAGTTTTTTACGCAGTTATTTTTTTGCGCAGTTAATATGAATCCGTTCTTGATATATTGCGCTTCGTCCTCCTCTTATTTAGTTGAACAGAAAATGTTGATGCATGATTTCGATTACATCTTGCATATTTGTTATTAATATATCCTTTTAGTTGGTAAGTTTGCCAAGAAAAGGGAGTATTAAAATACACAATATATATATATATATATACTGTGTAATGTGTGTATACAGTATATAATGCACAATACATATGTAATTACATATACTATATATCCATTTTGTATATTTTTTTTATATAATGTATATATAAACGGTAGATTATTATGCTCTTCCGATCCGAAGATATATTTGTTTGTCAGTTATGTACGAATTAAATTAAATTCTTTTGGTTTTTTTTTCTTTCCTTTTTTTTACATCTGTTACATCTGATAAAAACTAACGTATTACGTATAACAAACTTTTGACATGTTTTCGCGACATTTTTTTTTTTTTAATCTTCATTAGTTCAAACTCTATCTTCAACAAATAATATTAAATTATTCTAAATATGATTATTAATATTTCTTTTTCGAATTTTTCGGTTGATTTTCATATAATTTATCCGATCCGATCGGGAAATTATTTACGAATTTTTAATTATCATCTTCCATTTTTGGATTGATTATCACGAAAAATTTTGATTTCTAAGCAAGAATCTTTTGCGTAGTCAAATTGCAAGAAAAAAAAAGGGAATAAATGAATATTCTTATTATTTATGATTATTTTTTCTCTTCTAATATTTTTTTCCGATGTAATTGTAACGTCATATATTTAGTTATACAAAGTAAATTGCAGAATTCCTTAATAATTTCGTCCATTACTACAAATCTAGATTGACCTCTTTGAATTGTATTTAGTGTGTTTAAAGTAGGTGTTAAAGTAGCATACCAAAAGTCTTCCTACAATACTTCTTTTCCAATATAATTTGGAGATGCTTGAAAAAATAAATCGCTAATCGATCTATTAATAGTAATTTTAGTAATTTTCATTTTTTTTTTTTTTATTATTAAAAAAGCTGTAAAAAAAATGCTCTAATAAAATAATACTCAAATGAGCTGGTATGAATTGGCAACATACCTAATTTTCTATTATCAGTGAATTTCTCCCATTGTTTGATCTTTAAATTTTTGATTGGTGTCTCTATTATCTAATAATATTTTAATATGATTAGGGTGCTGTCAGATATTACCTAATATTTTAGGGGGAGGGGGGGTAACTAAAGATCTTAGGTTACATACAATACTATATAAGGAATTATATATATAATATATCTTACCTAGAAGAGAGGAGGTAAGCTCTTATATTAAAGTGATATTAGGTAATATCTGACAGTGTCCTAATACCCATAGTAGTAATTAATTTTTAGGAGGAACAAGAAATTCACAATTTGATTGAGCTACTTCGAATGAAATTATGTAAATCACCGAATATTACTGTAGCTTCAATATATAGTCCTCCTTTATTTAAAGAAAAAATGATAAAGATATGAAACTTTTTACAGATTTTTAGGAAACCTTACCAGTTGTTTAAATACAACATGCGCAATCGATTCAATAATTTCGATAACACAAGGTCCCGGTAAACTTCTATTTATGAAATATGAAATGGATGTGAAATTGTGAATGAATGCTTCTAAAATGATGCGTGAATGCATTTAAAATCCTTGAAACAAAAACATCCTAATTAAAAAAAAAAACATATAGTTATATATAATGTCCAAGAAATCTCCATTATTACTATTCCATAATTAAAATTCATACCTACACGTTGAACTGAACCAAATTTATGTTTCCTTTATATTCTAATTTAATAGCTTCGTCAAAAACAAACGAAGAAATCACTTTCTTCTCATTCATATCTTCAGTTCAATGCTATCTACTATATGCGTATGTGTACATATATATTTTTTTTAATATCATCTTGTACAATGGCAGAAACTTGGCAGAAATTACTGATAACATTAATAATTTACAACGATTTGTTTTTTTCTTTTATGATGGAAAAAATGAAGATAATTGGTTGTAAATTATTTAACCATTGTGAAAAAATACGTTTGTATGACATAGATCAATGAATGCTCGAAAAGGTTTCTACAATTGACAATGTACTGAATTAGGATTTTTGTTTTTCACATTGTTTTCTATGTATGGTACGAAATATTACCTTTATTGAATTACAATTATCATGTCGTTTTTTTCTTTGACATTGTACTGATTTTAAGACTCTTGCTTCTAATTTACAGTTTATCAAAGGTTGAAAAAATACTTTCTGATAAAAAAAATACTTTCCCAATTTCATGCTGATTCATGGTATTATGATATATGGCATTACGGTTACAACATTTGCCATAATGCTATGATCTGATTGTAAGCGATTCAAACTTTAAAAAGTAATTCAACAACCGGATGGCAATACTCAACATTCTTATTCAAACAATGATTATATTCCGCGATTACAAAGTTTTACACACAACTTTATTATCATATATTATTTCGGCTATAATTTGTAATGAAATTTCTTTGATTCATCCCGTAATTTTGTAATGAATTTCTTTCGATTCGCCAAGATATACAGTATAATGATCTGCTAATCTGCCGGATCACGAATTGGCGATTTATACGATCGACAAATTTATACTAGGCAAATTTATACGAACTGGCGAATTCAATAAGAATTAGCGAATTTTATACACGAATTAGTGAATTTATACGAGAATTTACATCGAATTAGTGAATTCATACGAATTTCGCGAATTTATACGAATTTGCGAATTTATACGAATTGCGAATTTATACCGAATTGGCGATCGATATAAGAAATAAAAGTTATATTGCAACGTCTAATAAATAAAAGTTATATTGCGATATCAAATACTGTATATCTCCGATTATATCAAAATTTTATTTTAATATATTGTTCTTTTTACGGATATTATATAATTTTACTCATTTATACTATTATAGTATTATTATTAATGCTAATCGATGATCATCTATTCTAATAAGCGAGGTTAAATTGGTTAAATTATGTAAGCAAGAAATAATTGAGAATATTGGAATCAATTGAAGAAGGAAAAGATTACAATTTACCAATTTGATGATCAAAAAAAGGATTTCTTAGGGTTATCTTCATCATCTTTTACTGATTGTTTACAATGTTTAATGTTTACCTTAAAATAATTTTTTTTTTTTTTTTGTGTCATGATTTTGTAATGTTTTCTAATGATTCATGAGTAAAAAAGTTTGAATGAATACCATAAAACGGGATTCATTAAACAGCTAATAAAATTTCAGTATTACCTTTAAAAATAAAGGGTATAATTCAATTAAAGTTTAGTTTTTTTTTTACTTTTAACAAATTATAACAAGGTGTAACCGATTACAAGGGAGCCAGGGGTGAGATATTGTTTATTTTATTATCTGTTTTTTATTATTAAACGTTTTGTTATCTCTCTCATTTCAATGGTTGAATTATTTTCCTTTATTTTATTTGTTATTTTGATAGATTATCATATTAGGAAAGTACCAACATTTGTATCGTAAGAACAATCAAAAAAAAAAAAAATTAAAATTTTTTTTTTGTGTAAATGATTATCCGTCAAATATTTTAATATAGTAAATTAAACAAGATAAAATTTTTTTTTTCCGGAAATTTTATTTTTCATTTTTAGTATAATATATAATATATATGTATGTATTTTTTTTTTAACTTTAACTAAATAAATGACGAAACTCCGGTTCGTTAGAAAATAATTAAAATAATTGAAGTTAAAATTCATTAAAGTTAAAATAAATAATAAATAATAAATAATAATTTTTTTATGAATAGTAAGTAATATTTAATATTTTTTTATTATACAAATAAATAAAAAATTTTTTTTTTTTTATTTTTATTTTTTATTTTTTTTTTAAATTTTTAATTTTTAATTTATTCCTAATTCTTCATAATTCCAAATCAATAATTCTATAATTCTTTTATTATTATTATTTTAATAACTACTTTCGGATGCTCTGGATGAATCACTCTTTACATTTTCACCATTACCAGGAATGGGAAAAGTTGTTAATATTTTATAAGATACTTAATGATGTAATACAAGTAATACCTAAGACACCACATACTACACCAATTATTGTTATATTGAGTTGATGATGGTTGAGGTGATGATGATTCATGGTTGAGATGGTATAACAGCATTAGGATCAAAATAAGTGGTCCAAATATAATTTGAAGGATCACCAAACCAATATCAAGTAAAAGTACATCATTTCTATATGTAAAATTAAAATTAGTACCAGAACCTACCCAGAACCTTATACAATAAAGAATAGTATTAAAATATTATAAATAAGAAATAATGTAAAATAAACTTTTTCTTTAAAAAAAAAAAAAAGACTAATTAATCGACAATTCAAATTTATTTTATTTTTCACTTACCAAATGCTATGACCATATATCTTCCAATTATATTGGCAGTATGATCAAAACGTTTTATGGTGGGACTTTCTCCTGAAACTATTGGTTCATACCAATTATAATTTGTGGTATCCTATACATATAACATTTTATTATCAATAGTATTAACACCACCAAAAACGATTATTCTAAAACCATCTAATCCAAGTACAGAAAGATATACCATTATCACCATTTGGGATAGAATCACCAAAAGTGTTTTGTGATTTCCAAGTATTATCAATAGTATTATATACAGTAAATGTACTACACGAAAACCATCAGCGACGGATTTACCAGGAGAATCCTTAGGATCCTTTCCACCCATATAAACTATTGTACCATTTGGTAATAGAGTAGCGGAATACTCAACTCTTAACATACTAGTAAATATATTATGGTCTAGTACACAAGATGAATTTATTGTATCAAAAATAAACTTCCTCCTTACGATTTACATTTTCAAAGAAAAACCGGCAAGTAAATATATTTTACCATTTTGAACAGTTATAGGTCTCATTTGATTTCTACCGATAGGTCTTTCACCTGATATATTTTGTTGTGAATATGAATGTCATGAATTATCTTTTTTATTAAAAAGTTAAAACTGGGGTAATGTTTTATCCTTTTCATTATTTATAAAATATATTGTATCGTCATTTGCACTACCATAATTCGCTGCTACACTATTAAACGAAAACTAGGTGTCAAGAATTCAGATTTCACTATCGTTAAATTTGCGGAAGTAAATTATAATAGTCTAAAATTAAACTTTTTTTTTTTTTTTTGAAAAAAAGGGGGGCCGGGGGAATTTTATTTAATATTTGGCTTTCTAGTATTTTTAAATAAGCTTTTGAAAATATGTCAGTGGTTTATTTTGAACAAATAATAAATATATTTTTTTGATTCATAAAAAAGTACAATTTTAGTAATCTGGGTACTTTGCTTTATACAATTTTACTTATAAGAAATTGGTCCATTGACCATTGGTCCGGTTCGCAGTGATAAATATGCAAGATACTTTATTACATTGGCTTTTTTTGGAGATTTTACTGCATCCAGATCTAAGATTTATTAAAGTCAATTCGTAACATGGTTTTATTTAATCTTTTGAGACCATTAAAATAAAAACGTACTAATTATCAAAATTAATCTAGGGAAAGTAAAAAAAAAAGTTCAAAAAAGTGGAATAAATACAAATTATTTATCTAGAAAAAAAAGTTTTTTTTTTTTTAATTTCGTAATAAAATTTCTAATTCTCTCAATTCTCTCCTTAATGACATTTGTGTCAATGACAATCTAAAATTTTTTAAAATCTTGAATTTCGCGGATGTCTGAAAAAAAGTATTATTATAATTGAAATTATCGAAATTGATACTTTTTATATTTGATTCACGAATTGGTTAAAGTCTCCTATTTATTAGTCCCGAACTCCGAAATAAGGTTTGATATGATGTCCGTCCAGCAAAAGTGCATTCTTGATATCACTAAAGGAATCAAATGAATCAATTCTCTCTACACTTGATCCAATCAATTTAACTAAAGCATTTCTAGCTGTCTCAACGGCATCAATATAAAAAACAAAATAAATATATATATATCAAGATTCATACTATAAACATGTCAAGGAATGATATTTTTGTTTCGCATGTGATACTGCAACGAAAACTTTAATTGGCTTATAACGCCCTATAAAAAATTTTCTGGAAAAAATTCCAATAAATGACCATTTTTCTAAAAAATTTTTATGGGGACGGTTTCCGTTTCCTATGTAGTAGATATTTCCCGTCGCACTTAGTATTTAGTAATGGTATATTTATATAATCAGTCTCTATGTAACGCAATCTAATCCCAATAAGAATAGAAAGGCATATTTTGTAAGGTATGTTTTCATGGGATATTTCAACATTTTAAACATGTGAAATATTTTGAACATTTCTAATATTTTGAATATTTGGCATCACGAAAACTACAAACTCAATGATCTTTTTCGTCCAATATTTTGCCTGTAAAATTTTCGATAAAGACTTGACTTCCTTTTATTTTCTTTTCATTGGATAATCATACGTATGTAATTAGAGATGTGCCACTTAGTGTTATATAACATATATAACACATATATATAATTAAAAAAATACATACAATATGAATAAAAATTTTTATAAATACAATATATACTTTTATTATTCTATATTA